>RPFO01000080.1:1463889-1508889 GCA_009746045.1 Mesostigma viride | reverse complement strand
TCCTTTTTTTAGATGCTCAATGCCTAGTCCGAAGATATCTGGGTAGCTTAGGAAAATATCCCTAACGACATCCCTGCTTAGAGTAAATAATTACAACAAATACGGAAACCGCGCAGTTGACTCATTAACACGCAATTCATGGAGAGACAAAGTTGGGACACCTTCTTAGTTCACCTTCCGTTTGGATATACCATAAGGCGGTCGCAGCTGATTAATTAATTGATAACCACGTGACTGCGTCATGTGGGTGCCAATACACCTAAGGGAATCTCCAACACCTATACCCAATGAGGAGGGAGGGCGCCCTAGCTTCTCTCGTACTGCAGCGGATCACCCAGGTATGATTAGTTCATGGTACAATAAAAGTATGATTGTGTTGGTGACTTGCTCTCCCTTCCATATACCCAATGAAAGAAAAGAGTCTGGGTTCAAAACTACGGTTCCGGAAGGCAATCCGTGCATCAGGCAAGCCCGAGAGGTTCGGTTCTAAAAATGAAGAAGGAGAGCGAGGGTGGTGGCAACTATAACTATTCATCAATGCCTAGTCAATCACCCACGTGCCTCCATAAGAGGGGCTCGCAAAACAGCGCCGATGGCGGAACATGTGACACACCCACCTCCTGTGAATAGTTATTAATAACACCCCCACAAAAAATACATCTAGCAATACCTCTTTGGTGATGAAAACACTTGGCAAACAGATAATAGACAACCGCATAGCATAAAGTGAAATAGATTCGCCGGCAGCGGGCATGGAATCGGCAGGCCACTGGCAGACAATTGGTATGCTCACCTGGGCCTTGGGTTAGAGGAAAAAGGCGAGAGCTGGTAAGGGGCTACACTTACCCTCCAGGAAATGGCGATAAGACCTGCTGACAAAATCGAAGAATAGCCGGTGCCCATTCTCCGCATCAAAGACCTCCTCCATACGACATGACTCCGCTTTCTCGTCGTATGTCAACAGCTCCACTAGCCAGGCGATAGCCGCCAGCAGCGATGGCCATGTATGCGGCGAGCCCACGGCTTGTAGAGCGCTTTTACTGATCTGAAATGGGTAGTGCAGCCGCTTGAACATGACGGGGACCTCTTCCTCCATCTTTAATTCGAATTTCATGTTGGGATCAACGTGGCGGAAAAGGAACTGGATAATGTTCGTGAAGTCCTTGCCCGTCGGCGACGCAAGTATCTTGGGAGATATGGTATGCTCGTATCCATGGGTAGTAAGGAAGGCAATCACGCTGCGGATACAACTAGCCTGGAAAGCCTTGTCTGTAATGGGCCGGGCGTCGCTACGTGCCCCAGTCGCAGATCCCCTGCCCACTGTGCTGGACCGCCGCGGGATGACGGGAGCCTGGCCAGCTGAATGTCTCTGGCCACCAGGCCCCGGTGTTGGACCTGCTAAAGAATTTCGTACCATCGAACCGAGCGTCATCCGCTTGTTTGCGGTCTTGGTCCCAAGGCCGCTTTCGCGACCAGCGCCATTTTGACCAGCTCGCGAATTCAACTGCGACGGGCTGAGGGACGCAAGCGTGGTTCGCCGCATTCTCGCCTTCAAGAATCAAACAGGATCGTTAACGAGGCTGTCACCAGATTCAAGACATTATCACAAGCATCCTTCAGGCATTTGTCATGCCCACCATAATGCAACCGTGCTTCCTCGCTTTCAACGGGCAGCCATAATAATATTGCGACGTGGGGACTTCGGCCGATATCAAGCGGGAAAATGAACGTTGCGCGTTTGAACCGTTTGCGCAGTTCTCAAGTCTCAAATTACCTAGTCCCACGTTTCAGATTTCCAGCATTAAGATCTTGAGACCCTGGATTTGACCTCTACTAGTACTAGAATGTAGTAGAAATTAGTAGAATCGAATCGTAGAATTAATATTATTTAAGATCGTGAGCCCTGGATTGGTCGGACCCCAATCTTAAACGTGGAGCTAGGGGTGTACATGTACACAGTACAAGTGTACATACTGTGAAGGCCTCAATCGACGCGACGGGGCTCGGACGGGGCCGGTCACTGGACACTGGCGGACCAGGACGATCTCATACACTAGACCCCTTCTGAAAACTCCTACCCCGACTAATCTACCCCGACTAATTTAGTCGGGGTTGTAGTGAGGGTAGACCGCCAAAACATGCACGTTTCGCCCCTTCTGAAAACGAGTCGGACGGGTCGGACGGCAGCAGTTGGCACGTGCACGCTGAGACCGCGTAAGTGGCCTCTGACCTCCTCTGACAGCCTCTGACAGCCTCTGACGCCACTTACGTGGATAGCTACGATTGGAAAATTTGCGAGAGCCGCGTACAGATGCCAGCACGGCCCGAGGCACACCCCGACTACATTAGTCGTACCACGACTAAACTGTCAGAAGTATCGACACACCTGCCTGAAACTAGTACTTATAGTTTAGTGCTAGCTCTGGACTACATGAACGGGCATGTGCCGCATGTTTAAGTTCTGTTCCATAAGTGACCCAGTCATTCTGTGACTGACCTTGAACTTTGGTTGTGAATGGTTGGCTTGAGATCACGTTATGATTGTAACTGCCACACAGTCAGAAAAGAACCGGTTTGGTGTGGCCACGTTGTAGGTAGATCATAACTGCTACCCAGTAGCTGAGCCTGGAATTGTTTAAAAGGCGAAGCTACGCACCTTGTTTGCCCTCTTAGTACCTCACACCTCACACACTCCTGTGGTGGAACTAGCAGCCGGCCAGCTGCCGACTGAGACTTATTTTTATCTGAGTGAAATAAAGTAAAACTTTGTGGCAAACATTGTTTTCTCACTCCTAACATGGCATCGGAGTGCGGTTCGCACGCCTTTCGACCTGCTTACCGCTGGTAAAAGTCGTTTCCCGAGGCTCTGCTCGCGGTTGACTTTAGATTTGTGTATTTCGGCGAGATTTGCATGACGACAGCGTAGGCGGAGGTTTGATTCCCGTCTGGCGCGTGATACGAAAGGTGCTTGGTTCGATTCCTGGCCGGAATCTATTGGCCAACGTTACCTTTTTTTCCGGAGTTTTTTGCTGTTTTTTTGCTGGAATGGCTTCCGGCACTCGCAGCCAGGTCGCTTCCGCGGGTCGCGCTGCTGGCAGTAACGATTTTGATGCCGATGACGCTGCCGGTCTGGCCGCTTTGACTGCATCATCCGTAACTCTTACCGATTCGGGTCTCCCAGGCGAAGTATTTTTTGACGCAGCAGCTGGGCTGGCTGCCCTGGCTTTGCACCCGCCAGGTGGTGACGAGGACGCCGCCCACGGTGCTCCCGACGGTGAGAATCCGGCGGTTGACGGTGGTGGTTTGAGCCGCGGTACGGCGGGGGGGGCCCCGCCCGAGCCTCCTTTGTGGCTTGCAAGGAGCTTTTGAAGGATGTTCGTGGGGTCAAGGTTTTTACCGGCTCAGATTGGACGCTGTGGATCCCTTTTAAGGACCATTTCTTGGGCCTTGTTTCCCTTTATGCTGGCCTCCTTGGAGTGCTGGCAGGTGTTGTCCAGAACGTGCAACTGGATCGGCTCCTTTACGTTGCCTTGTTGGCCGTCGTCGATGGGCCTGCGCGTGCCTTGATGCAGACGCTCCCCCTGGATCGTCGCCTGGGCAGTCTGGCCATCACCAAGCTCATCCAGGTCTATGAGCATGGCAAGCTCACCAAGTCCATGCGTCTGGACTTGTGGAAACAAATGGCCCAACTTCGTCAAACTGCTCGCGAGACTGTGGAGCCGTATGTGAACCGCTCGGAACTGCTGTACGCCAAGCTACAGGCTGCAGGCATTACGTTCCCAGTCGCTGCCTTCATTGCCAGCGTCCTCAGCGGTCTGCGCGCCGAGTACAGGCCCGCGCTAATCTCCCTCCGTCTTGACGAGGTCGAGACTGTTCCGGTCCTGCGGCAGCGCCTGATGGAAGTTGAAGATCTGCTGACGGGTGGCCTCCCGTCCCCTGCAGATTCTGGCTCTGCCTCCAACCACGCATACCATACCCCTGGCCGGGGGCGTGGCCCACGGCATGGCGGTGCCCGCGGCAACGGCAACGGCAGCAGCAACGGAAACGGCAACGGCAACGGCAACGGCAGCAGCAACGGCACCGGCAACGGAAACGGCAACGGCAACGGCAACGGCAACGGCAACGGCAACGGCCATGGCAACGGCCGCGCCCACGGCAATGGCCACGGCAACGGCCACAGCCATGGCGGCAGCAGCGGGGGGCGCGGCGGGCGCGGTGGTGGTCGCGGTGGTGGCGCAGGGGTCGGGCGTGGTCGCGGGCCGCCCTGCTCCGTCTGCGCCAAGCCTGGACATGACGCCGCCACCTGCTGGACTGCCCATCCCGCCCAGCGCCCTGCTCACCTCCGCGGTGACGGCGCCGGGCACGCCCATCACACCGACGCAGGCCTGCCTCCCTTGGAGACGACGTACGCGTTCCACGTGGGTCGAGGCCCTTTGTGTGCTTCCCTGCGCGCCAACCCTTTAGGTGCTTCCCTGCGCGACGGTGTGCAGCCTCACGGGCAGGCCTCGCTTCGTCCAGTGCACGGCCTTGCGCCTTCCCCGTCCCGCTCGGGCAGTCGTCTCTCGGCACCCCGCCCCAGCACCTCCTCGGACTCGACGGCTGGTTCCTCAACCACCGCTCCTTCTGTGCTTCACACGGCCGCAACGGCCTCGGCTAGGTGTGCCCCGGAGTGGGTGGTTGACACGGGTGCCACGTACCACATGACGCCTCACCGGGCGGACTTTGGCGATGGATTTGATCCCGCCTTCCGGCTGCGCATCACCGGCTCGGGCGGCAATCTGCATGCGGGCGGCAGGGGCCCTCTGCTTCTCCGGCTCGGCACCCCGGACGTGCACCTCGGCCCAGCTTTGTATGTCCCAGGCCTTCAGGCCCGCCTACTCTCGGTGAGCCAGCTCTTTAAAGCCGGCCATGATGTGGACTTTAAGCACCTGCGCCTCACTTTGGGGACCCGCACGTTCCCCCTCGTGGAGTGTGACGGCATTTACTTGCTCCGCGGGGTGGCGCCC
The DNA here is from genome assembly GCA_009746045.1 of Mesostigma viride. Classification (NCBI taxonomy): domain Eukaryota; kingdom Viridiplantae; phylum Streptophyta; class Mesostigmatophyceae; order Mesostigmatales; family Mesostigmataceae; genus Mesostigma; species Mesostigma viride. Next base: position 1,503,883 of record RPFO01000080.1, on the reverse strand, counting down.
CATGCCCTCGCCACATCAGCCGCCCCCGTGGACCTGATGCAGTGGCACCTGCGCCTCGGACACGCTGGCGCGGATCGTATTGCTCGGCTAGCCGCCGACCCCGCCTCAAACATGGTGACCCACGGTCCCAAGGCTCCCACGTGTCCTTCCTGCCCTGCCGGTCACTTGCGGCGGAGCAGCTTTCCCCCCAGCACGACGCCACGCTGCGCGACCCCTCGCCATCGCCTGCACTGCGACCTGCTAGGTCCCATGCGGACCCCTGCCGTGTTGGGGGACTGGCGGTATGTCCTGGGCATCACGGATGAAGCCACTCGTTTTCACTGGGTTTACTTCTTGAAGACGAAGGACGCTGCCGTTGGGAGCCTGCGTCACTTCCTGGCCACGGAGATCAAGCCGTTCCGGGCGTCCGCGGCCACGGCGCCTGTGGAGCTTCGCTCCGACCAAGACGCGGTTTTCACTGGCCAGGACTGGCGCGCCGTCTGCGCCGAGTATGGCGTGCGGCAAGAGTTCTCGTCCCCCTATACGCCGGAGCAGAACGGCGTGGCGGAGCGATTCTGGGGCGTCGCAGTTAGCATGACCAGGAGCATGCTGGCGCATGCTGGCCTCGGCAAGGAGTTCTGGGCTCTAGCCTTTGCATGCGCCATCTACATCATCAACAGGCTGCCCTGCCGCAGCAACCCGGAGCACGCAACGCCCTACTTCCTCATGTATGGGCGCCCTGCGGATTTATCCGGCATGCGTGTGTTTGGCTGCCCCTCCCACGTCTTGGTTGAGGGGGCAGCCCGTGAGAAGTTTGATTCTCGCGCTGAGGATGGCCTCTTCGTGGGATACAAGCTTGACTCCCCGGCCTACCTCGTATGGGTGCCCGACAAGGCGACGGGCGGCGGGCGTGTCATCGAGCGCAAGCACGTGCAGTTCGACGAGACGTGGCGCAACCGGGCCCCGCAGGCTGCGCAGTGGCTCCCGGCGGCCCCCTTTGCGGAGGCCGACCTCTTTCCCGCCGACATGCTGACTCCTGCCCCTTTGCAGTTACCCTCTGCCTCTGCCGAGGACTCTGGGGGGCCGGCAACGCCCTCCACTGCCTTGCCCGCAGGCCGTGAGGACAGCTATGTCAGCATCGGGGGGACTCCTGAGCGTTTCGTTCTCCCCCCGGCCGCCGCTGCGGCCATCCAGGCACTTGTGCGGAACGGCCATGCTCCGACGGCTCCGGCTCCTGCCTCGGCGCCGACATCTTACCTCACCGTGTCAGATGCTCGACAGCATGCCCCTCTGTTGCGCGGACAGGCCTCTGGCCACTCGCGTTCTGCGGCGTCATATGAACACGCCGGGGCGGGGATGCCTCCGCCGCATTTGAGTACCTCGGTTGACCTGGAGAGCACGGCTGACAGCACCGGCTATTCTCCTCCGGCGTCCCCTGGTGCCTCTGCAGGTCTCCTCCCCGTGTGGGGTTCCCGTGGTGCTGCCTTGTGTGGCGACCTTTCTCATGGCAGTAACACCCCCGCTCCCCCTGGTTTCGGGGGCGATGATGTATTGGATGACGCACTTTCTTCCTGGCCGGATCAACCTGTCACCAAGGCTGCACGGATCCACGCGCATCACTCACTTGTCGCTGACCTGTGCTTCGCTGCTGCTTTTCATAGCCAGCCTGCGTCCGTGCCCTCCTCTCCCGCTGCCGCCCTTGCCTTGCCGGAATGGCGCACGGCCATGGAGAGTGAGCTGGCCAGCCTCCAGGAGCACCAGGTTTACGAGCTTCTGCATATGCGTGATCTTCCGCGCGGTGCCAAGCTCCTACCCACCAAGTGGGTCTTCGCCCAGAAAGCTGATGGGCGGTGCAAGGCCCGGTTTGTGTGCAAGGGGTTTGCACAGCGCGAGGGCATTGATTTCGGTGAGACTTTTGCTCCCACCGTCCGTGCTGCCACCGTGCGCCTGGGCTTGGCTCGTGCTGGCACTGCTGGCCACCCCATCCGGCAGCTGGATGTCCGCACCGCGTTCCTCTATGCTGAGTTGGAGGAGGACGTGTATGTCCTTCCCCCCAAGGGCTTTGAGGAGCGCGACCCCACTGGCCAAACGTACCTCTGGCGCCTCCGGCGGAGCCTCTATGGGCTCAAACAGGCGCCCCGGAACTGGCACCACACGCTCCGGGACTACCTCATCCATGAGACTGGCGCTGTCCAGAGCACCACGGACACGTGTCTGTTCCTGTATGTTGGTGGTTTTGCCTTCGTCCATGTCGACGATCTCCTGGTCTCCCACTCCTCGGCGGAGTGGCTATCGCAGTGGACCCAACGGGTGTCCCAGCGCTTCCAGATCACCGAGACGGATGCCCCCTCCCTCTTTCTGGGGGTCTCCCTGGTCCTCGACCCGCCGGCGCGCACAGTTTTTCTGCACCAAGGCCCGTATCTGGAGGCCCTCGCTGAGCGCTTTGGGGTCTCCCCACGGGCGGTGAAGACGCCCGTCGTCCCCAACACCCCCCGTGGTGAGGGGGGGCTTCTCAACGCGGACGACACTCGCGTCTACCAAGCGATCACCGGGGCACTCCTGTATGCGATGGGATGCACTCGGCCTGACCTGGCATTCGCAGTCAACCTGCTGACTCAGAATATGAAAAACCCTACTGTAAGCGACCTTGGGCTGGCACGCCGGGTGCTTCAGTACGCGGTACACACCAAGGACCTGGGTCTGTCCTACTCGGGGCAGGGGGGGCTGGTGGCCTACTCGGATGCCGACTGGGCAAACGATCCTGTGGACCGCAAGTCAATCACTGGCAACGTGGTCATGTACCGCGGTGCTGCGGTGGAGTGGACCAGTCGCAAGCAGCCCACTCCAGCCCTGTCCACCTGTGAGGCCGAGTACATGGCCCTGTGCGGTGTCACGCAGCAGGTGGTCCCCCTTCTCACCATCACCAAGGAGTTGGGTGACCCGGCCTCAGGGCCAATTCAGGTGTTTTGCGACAACACTGGTGCTGTGGCTCTGTCACGAGACCCTGTTCACCCTCGGCGTACCAAGCACATCGACGTCAAGTACCACTACATTCGCGCGAAGGTCGCGGATGGCACCGTTCAGGTGTCTCACCTTCCTGGGGCAGCGATGATCGCCGACATGCTCACCAAGGCACTACCTGAGCCACGTTTTGTGGAGCTCAGACACAAGTTGTTGGGTATTTGAGTTACTGGCAATTAGTGATGAGACAACATAAGGACACACTTGCTAGCCTGTGACACTGGTCCCATACTACAGTTCTTTTAGTGAACATTTGTTCTGGCTTGCTTGAGTTTGTTTTCCGGCCTGTGTGCCGAGTAAGGGGGGTGTCAGAAGTATCGACACACCTGCCTGAAACTAGTACTTATAGTTTAGTGCTAGCTCTGGACTACATGAACGGGCATGTGCCGCATGTTTAAGTTCTGTTCCATAAGTGACCCAGTCATTCTGTGACTGACCTTGAACTTTGGTTGTGAATGGTTGGCTTGAGATCACGTTATGATTGTAACTGCCACACAGTCAGAAAAGAACCGGTTTGGTGTGGCCACGTTGTAGGTAGATCATAACTGCTACCCAGTAGCTGAGCCTGGAATTGTTTAAAAGGCGAAGCTACGCACCTTGTTTGCCCTCTTAGTACCTCACACCTCACACACTCCTGTGGTGGAACTAGCAGCCGGCCAGCTGCCGACTGAGACTTATTTTTATCTGAGTGAAATAAAGTAAAACTTTGTGGCAAACATTGTTTTCTCACTCCTAACATAAACGACCCCGACTATTTTCCGGTTTTCGCGAAAATAGTGGGGGTAGATTACTCGGGGTACGACTAAATTCGCCGAAACGCGCCGCGCCAAAAATTTAGTCGGGGTAAATAGTCGGGGTTGGCAGTCTTCAGAAGGGGTCTACTGTACAGATGACAAGTGCTTCGAGCTCCGCGTCGCGCCGCGCCGCACCGCGCCAATTTTGTTACTATGTCACCGGGTGAAAAATCACCGGGTGATCAGGGGTGATGTTTATACAAAATTATTTAATACATTTTGTGGTGCCAGGACGTGCGTGCGTGCTCGATGCCGAGTGCCGACCGTGCGTGCGTCTGTTATGAATTATCAGGAACCTGGCCCAAGTATTTTACATTGGCAAATAAACCGCCGCAACCATCCGGGTTTCGCGACAGTTTTTGTAAGAAGCTGCTGTGCTTAATAATTTCCTGGAGCCGGCAGCAATTGCAGATTGCAACATAGTACCTCTATACTATCTCCGCTCACGTACGATGGCCACGCCAACATTAGGCTATCTTATCACTTCATTGCTCATGTCTGCAACTTCGGAGTTTCTTCCTAATGCAACTAAAATCCAGGGCGTGCTTTTTGACGTCTTGGATCTGGTCGGGGTTGAACACAAAGGTACGCGCACTTCAGAGCCCTGCATTATCCTACAAGCAGGGACAAGAAGCCATGCGGTCCGTCAAATATATGCTAGAAATCCCCTACGCACATGATGCCATTTCGGAGGTCCACCACTCAGTCGTAACAGTACTGTTTTGCTCGTTTTCGAAACTGGCCATTGCCGATCGGAGCGTTCCCAAATAGAGTCGTCGACGCAGACAGTCGCCAAATCGGCTGCTCTTCATGAATGCCCCCTGCAGATATCTAATCATGAGCAGTACGTACATCACCGCTAATAACGTTGACTTGAAATAAACTTTCTTCCGGATTCTTCGGTTAAACGGTGACACACCAGGTTTTCAAACCTGGTGTTGCAAGAATTTTTTTGCTCTGAGATTTTTTGTAAAAGCAAACAACGTCAACAACTCTGAATGGCTCTGCATATAGGTGGAAATGGGCCTTGTCCTTGCATGCCAAAGAGGCAGAAGCACCTTGCGTTCTGGTTTAAAGCTAATTCTCTGCCATCACTGTCAAGCTGTTACTATCACTTTCTTGCTTGCCCGGCGGCTTTTCATCTTCCTATCCTCTGGCTTTTGCAATTGGCCCGAGCTGGGTTTGTCGGGGTGCATTCTCGTTTCTCAAAGGCACAAGCGTGTTTGTTGCTGCTGCCTCGATGTGCCTTGCTTTGTATTGTTACTTCTGTCTGCAGTAACCAAGGAGTTTCCCGACCTGTCCACGGATGCCATGCACACATTCGTAAGCATGCCAGGTCATGTCCTTTACACAGTGGACTGGCCGCCATTTGATAACACTGGCCTTCCAGCGTCTGACTTTGATGATTCAAAGATACCGGAGTCGCTGACCGGCATGAAGATCATGCCCAAGAGGCGTAATGACAAGCTGTGTGCGTTCCATCGCCATCGCCTTCCTCGGGCGCCTTATGGCGAACTGCTGACCCGGCCATTGAAGGAGATTTTTGGTGAGCTGCGGGTGACAGTGGCTAGCTTGCCGCGCGACGTGCAAAAACTATATCAAGGAGAGGAGCCCTCAGAGATTGTGCAGCATGCACGCATACTCTGTAACTACTCCCCGCAGTCTAGCAACACTGTGGATAAGGCCATCAGGTTGCCCCCCAAAGCTGGTCATTCCGCAAGCAAGTTGTTTACGTTCAACACGCCTCCCCTGGGCCCGCCCTGCGAGCTGGATCTGTGGCTGGATGCGGACAACGTCACGTACATGGTGACCGTCGGGTGGCGCACCGGTGAGTGGCCGCTACATTCTCATATGTGCACAGACAGGCAGCACACACAGGAATACAGTTGAGCACTGGAACATGCAACCGTCATGATATGTTGGGTTGAAGGGAGTTAAAGCTTGAGCTTCCTAAGTTGAGGGAGAGAGGTGACTTGCTATTGTCAAAGTTGCGACTGGGCGTGTCGAGCATCGTATGCAAAGATCGTTTTCTGTGCTTGTGTGGATAAACTAACAATTTTTGTGCATGCAGTTAGTCCACGGAGCATGAAGATCTGGATTAGCAGTTAGCTCACCATGGTAAATTCCTTCTCTGTGCTGTATTAGCAGGAAGCATGCTTTGTGCGTCAAGTGATTGGCAGTTGGTGGAGTGCATGGAAAGATACTTGTGGTGTTCGATGGATTGCTGCAATTTTCACTTTGGGAAGAACGAGGCATTTACTGATGCCTGAATGCGTTACATGCCTGGCGTGGGGAACGTTGTGCGCGATGCTGTCATGGCTGTGAAGCCAACGCAGCTTTATATACAAACAATTTTTCAAGGATATTTGACTCATATTGACTGGTGTTTTAGAAAGCTTGCATGGTTGAGGGCTGTTGGACCAAATGAGTGACACTATAGCGAGCCTATTTATGGCCAACACTTGTGTGCAGACAGGGGTAAGATCTTCATAGCAATGCATGCCCTGAGTTGAAACATAAAATGTGTTGCAATGATCAAGTGCAGTTAAGTAATGTAGATCGACCTAGGTGTATAAATCTAGAAATTCTTTCCAATATATCTTTTTTTGCCCGATGGTGGGTAATGACCTATATTTGTGGGGGATGATGCAGACGATATTTGTTTAAACTTTTGTGTAATTATTTTTCTAATGAGATAAGCATAGTACTCCGTGGCATGCCTTTGCGCATGACACGCAAGTACTTACTTACTTACTTGCTTGCTTGCTTGCTTGCTTGCTTGCTTGCTTGCCTGCCTGCCTGCCTGCCTGCCTGCCTGCCTGCCTGCCTGCCTGCCTGCCTGCCTGCCTGCCTGCCTGCCTGCCTGCCTGCCTGCCTGCCTGCCTGCCTGCCTGCCTGCCTGCCTGCCTGCTTTGCCTGCCTGCCTGCCTGCCTGCCTGCCTGCCTGCCTGCCTGCCTGCCTGCCTGCCTGCCTGCCTGCCTGCCTGCCTGCCTGCCTGCCTGCCTGCCTGCCTGCCTGCCTGCCTGCCTGCCTGCCTGCCTGCCTGCCTGCCTGCCTGCCTGCCTGCCTGCCTGCCTGCCTGCCTGCCTGCCTGCCTGCCTGCCTGCCTGCCTGCCTGCCTGCCTGCCTGCCTGCCTGCCTGCCTGCCTGCCTGCCTGCCTGCCTGCCTGCCTGCCTGCCTGCCTGCCTGCCTGCCTGCCTGCCTGCCTGCCTGCCTGCCTGCCTGCCTGCCTGCCTGCCTGCCTGCCTGCCTGCCTGCCTGCCTGCCCTGCCTGCCTGCCTGCCTGCCTGCCTGCCTGCCTGCCTGCCTGCCTGCCTGCCTGCCTGCCTGCCTGCCTGCCTGCCTGCCTGCCTGCCTGCCTGCCTGCCTGCCTGCCTGCCTGCCTGCCTGCCTGCCTGCCTGCCTGCCTGCCTGCCTGCCTGCCTGCCTGCCTGCCTGCCTGCCTGCCTGCCTGCCTGCCTGCCTGCCTGCCTGCCTGCCTGCCTGCCTGCCTGCCTGCCTGCCTGCCTGCCTGCCTGCCTGCCTGCCTGCCTGCCTGCCTGCCTGCCTGCCTGCCTGCCTGCCTGCCTGCCTGCCTGCCTGCCTGCCTGCCTGCCTGCCTGCCTGCCTGCCTGCCTGCCTGCCTGCCTGCCTGCCTGCCTGCCTGCCTGCCTGCCTGCCTGCCTGCCTGCCTGCCTGCCTGCCTGCCTGCCTGCCTGCCTGCCTGCCTGCCTGCCTGCCTGCCTGCCTGCCTGCCTGCCTGCCTGCCTGCCTGCCTGCCTGCCTGCCTGCCTGCCTGCCTGCCTGCCTGCCTGCCTGCCTGCCTGCCTGCCTGCCTGCCTGCCTGCCTGCCTGCCTGCCTGCCTGCCTGCCTGCCTGCCTGCCTGCTTGCTTGCTTGCTTGCTTGCTTGCTTGCTTGCTTGCTTGCTTGCTTGCTTGCTTGCTTGCTTGCTTGCTTACTTACTTACTTACTTACTTACCTATATTTCAAGTAGTACGGAGTTACATCTAGAAACGCATAATATGTTAGACATTGCTGAGAAAATATGTTAAAACGCTATACAATCCCAGGAAAGCTATTTCTAATTTCGCTGCTGCTTGCGTTAGAATGAAGAAAAAGGTTCTTCGATCAAACTGTGGTGCCTTGTACCATGACAGGTGTCAAAAGGCACAAGGCATGAGGTTCATGAGGTACAAATGCAGGTTGTTATGTTGTCAATTCCTCCATGTTTTTTTATAAACCGGGAAACAACAAAGGACAATTGTGTATAAAACGGGAAATGCTGTGACCAAAGCATCCGTTGTCCCAAACGCCATATCAACTGCTACAGTGCGAGTTCATTGCCAGGGATGGTACAGTCTTGAAGCTACACTATGGACACGGAGCTTAAAGGGTTCTTCTTTGATGTTGTTGAGTCTATAGTGTGAAAGTCCTGCATCAGGCTTCAAGCTGGCTTACCCGTGAAGGCACCAGGTCATCCGTGCTTTGTTTGTTTGTTGCCTGTGCAGATTTGGTAACCTTTTTTTTTTAGGATTGCAAAATCACTTGTAGTGGTAAGGAGGCCACCTGCATTTTGATCAGCCAGGAACCTGTCAGATGGGGTTCACCTGGGAAATGCTGCGAACTCGGAACATGACCTATTGTTGCGATGTTCCCCATCCACTCACCTATTTTTTTTCTTAATTAAGTGCATGTTGCCTGATATCTTACTGGCAGCTAATGTAGTTACATCATAAGCGTGATAAATGTTTTTTATGCTGCTGACCTGCCACCCGTTTCCTGGCTTTCCCTTAACAATAACCTGTATTTGTCCCAGACCGCATTATCTTCCGCACGCTGCAGCTGTTCGTGGGCACGTACATCTTATATAAAGTCCCCTCCCTGGACCCTGGCATCGACTCCTCTTCCACTGTGGGCAGAGCTCTCATTATACTGCAATATATTCTTGCGTATACTGAGGTGCGTTGCCAACTTGCCATGGATGTGTAATTACGTGACATCTGGCACTGTTTGCCGTCACTCATTCCTATACGCCATATGGAGTCCTTTCACCCTGTGGTAGTTCCTGTGGTTTCTCTCCGTAGTGCTGAGAGGAGAGGCTGGGTACACGAGATTATTACAGTGCTCCATCAGGGCTCTTTGTAATGTGTATGGTTTAATACCAAAGTTGGCAGCATTTGGTGGAAGCTGTGGCTCTATCAGTACCCAAGCACGCTCATTTCCTTGTCTTCTAGTTTTCTCCATCAATTACATGTGTACAATGCTGCTTTGGCCTTGCAATCTCTGTGTTCATGTGCCGATACTGTTATAAAAAATTGCTCTATAAATAGTACCCTGCATTTTTAACAATTTGTTGTCAAGCAGCACTCGCCTTCATTCAGAGGCTGCAGAACTTTGTTAACTGTTAACCCATAGTCCGGAAACAGTGCGATATATCGCACTGTTTGACTCCCAGTGGCGCGGCGCTCAATTCCCGGAGCGCCGCGCCACCCGTGACGGAGGGAAGTTGTCCGGTGGGTCTGGGAACACTTAGGGACGAAGGTGATGCATAGGTTTGGGGGTAATATTCGCCATAGCCTGGTAAATACATCGTGTATTGAGACAGTATCACGTGACTTTGGCGGGAAATTTTCACTCGAGCACGCGCGTAACGAGATATGGCTGCTAGCGTGCCGTTATCAAGGAAATTTTGCATCTCGCGGCTTGTAATGGTTCAGAATGTTGCTCAGAATGATGATGCGTGATTTTCGTAGGTCAGGGGTGGCCAGATGTATAGAATTGGTAAAATACAGGTTGGAAATTACTGCTTTCTTGGTCTTCAGTACCATATGAGTAATGGCATGTCATATTTCGATTTTCTTCTTATGGCCCGGCAGTCTGCGCCAGCCCAAGCACCCAGTTTTGGTACGGGACATCCGCAGCAGCGTCCCTGTGAATTCGGATGCGTTTATAGGTCATCTTTGCACAGAACATCAACCTGGTAATCATGTCGGATGCATTCACTATGCGGCTATGGCGGCCTATGCCTGGAAAGCATTAGCCAGTGTGAGACATGAGGGTCCCGGCCAGCAGAACCCGGAAAGGTCGTGATCAAGCCAGGTACGGCAACGTGTTTGCATGTAGTTTGCACGGGAATCTGTCGTTTATACATCGATTTTACACGAGTGTATCAGTGCCTCTTGCAGCAGGTTTCCATGCCTGCTGTATGAGTGCTATTAGCCCCAAATCTGCTCAGTTTGTGGTGTTTCTTTGGAGGATGCCATTCCGTTAGTGCTGGTTTAGCACTTCTTTGTTTCCCAGCACTTTTGACAGTCCTGTGTGGCTGTATACAATCCATAACTGTGTGGCATTTTATGGATGGCTGCTTACGCGCGCGTAACCCACACACGTAAGTGAGCGCATTATATAGGTCAGATGGGCTATCCGTGCGGTCTGACCCAAGGAAAGCATGGTGGCACTATCCAATAAAATTGTCCAATGTTAATATTGAGGTTCCTGACCCTCCCAGTAGATGTTATTATCTAAGGGGATTTTGCTTACCTGAAAATGATCGTCTTTTGTCCGACTTGGCAGTAAATATCTTGCAAAGCACTGAATGGACTCGGGATATTATTGCATTTTCTGAAAGCCCTTGAAGTGTAGATACTCCTAGCACCTTGGTTGGGGGTATTTGGAGTTGTGGCCTATGAGTTATGATTTTTTCCATTTTCAGGGGTCTAAAAATGCCAAAAACCCATTCCCGGACGATGGGTTAATTGCCTAGACTGTGTGCAATGTGGGGTACTGGGGGGAAGTTAACCTTCTTGGCCACCTGAGCATGCCCTACATGATCTCGTGCAAAGTTTCGAAACGGGTTGGTAAGCTCAGAGCCAGTGCGAAAGTGCCATCGCAATGCTTATGGTGCAGGCCAATGATACCCCTGGAACCATACCAATAGGCCTTGGTGTAAGCCACGACACATGGAGGTTGCTTTTTTGAGTTTCAGATTAATCCCAAGGCCTGGGGGGGGGTCACTGTAAGGGATTATGCACAGTTTTAACTCAGGCGTGCATATCTGCGATCTAACAGTATGTGTACCATGTTTATTGCATTTGTCGTACATTTACAACAGAATGCTCATTATGCATCGATAGTAAAATGTGGTCATGGCTACGACCAGTGTGCATTCATATTCCTGTCTCCTGTGCCTTGGCTCTCGTGCCTTTTCTTTGTTCCTTACCTGTCTTCCATTGTGCTGCATGCAAGCAGAATTTCATGATTGGCTCCTGGGTTTGCTGTACCACACTATTCTGGCTGAAGCGGCAAACTAAGCGGGCGCCTACTGTAAACTTGAACGCATCCTCAGCCAGTGGTGCACCCAGTGCACTGTCAGTCTTCGCCGCTTTGCTCATCTGGGAGGTAGGCGCGTCCTATTCTAGTGGATGCTGTGAAGATGCATTTCTTGGTCGCTAAAGGAGTCTCCAAGAGTCATTTTGAGAAAGGCAGGACTAACAACATTTTGGCCATATTCCCACAGCCTACAAGGTCACATATTTGGCGATGTGAAACTAGGTGACCGATGGGTGGCACTAATCACAGTTAGTGAAAGTGCACTATGCCTGCCTGCTCTTCCTCCGCTATTATCTGTGGAATTTCACAACAGTCTTTATTATGATTTCTTATTTCAAAACCATGTAATACTTCAATCCTGGGGTTGGCCCGATGTCTCAAGAACCTCGTGCATGCTTCTCCCCCGCATCTCACCCTTCAGCGGTCATATTTCCACCGTCAATGTCACCACCTCCGGCTCCCAACACCTCTGCAAGGTCTTTCTTGTAGCTAAACCTGGTGTTTCTCTGGCTCATGTGGGGGCAATTTCCCATGTCTGAAATTTGTCTGCAGGGTGTGGTGGATCCGATTGCGAAGGTTACTGTGGAGGTCGCTGTCATCCTCATGTGCTGCGGCCCACGGTGAGAGGTTAGAAGTTAAGGCTCATGCATCACAAACCTTGAAAAGCAAATACCACCTACATCTGCAGCAAGGTATTGCTAGAGTTTAAATTCTGGCTGAATGAGGATGTTTCCCCCAGCCAGTTTTTGCATGTGATAGTGAGCAGAGTAGTTGGCTAATGGCTTGGCTTTAAACCCCTTCTGTCAACGTGGAACTCAAGGGAAAACAGATTCTATGTTCAGGAATGATTGGTAATGCACACCGGCAAGAGGCTCATAGACTGGCGGACCTCACCCATGGCACTACTTGGTAACAAAATGCTAGCCTTACCCTTTATAACAAAAATCAGGGGCAGCAATAATAATCGGGGGCAAAAATAATTGAGCGATGCGTTCCAGGGTGGAAAGTTAGGTCGGCAGCAAATAAAAACACCCTGCCACTTGTGTGTGTGTGTGGGGTAAGACAGCCTTATTAGTCCGGGCAAAACAGAGGCTTAATTTAGGCCAAGCTCCGGTGTAAACCCTTGTAATTGGCGATGATGGCTTTTGCTGCTGCACCAGCGGCCGCTGCTGTATGCCAGCAAATGATGCTGCGCTCTTTCAGAATACCAATGTTGGTGGCAACCTCATGCTGCATATCCATGAATGGTATTTACCCTGTCTTGCTCCAGGCCTGCACTGTCTCTGGTCGTAACTTGCGCGCAATTGTAAGAAAACGCCCATTCTTAAGCCGCCTGGCTTTCACGTATCTAGATCTGCAGAATGGATTCTCAAGTCATGCTCACAACCATTGAGTGCGTATTGCCTGTGGAGGCTTTGGTGGCACCAATGCACCCTGCTGGCCAGTGCTTGAACCCAGAGCGGGATGTCAGGTACATGTGCGGCCCTTGAGCCAGGCTGCAGGCAATGATATGTGGCCAGCCCAGAGGCGAAGGGCCTCAGAAACCTGCAGGTACGGATGGTAAATAAGTAATGTACCCGTCCGTGGTTGCCTTTGGAGCCAAAGCTCGTCAACCGGTCAAAATGCTGTGGAGGCACCATGGATGCCTACTCTCGCGCCTTCCGGGGAAATACAGTTCAGACTCAAGAGCGCATTGGCACGGAGCTGGTGGCAGGACCGGGGTGATCGCAAATTAATGCTAAAATTCGCAGAAACATGCCCAGGGCTGCAGAATATCCGCTTGTGGTACTTATCCAGTCATTTCCAATACCTGCCTTTATGCAGCTAGAGCCTCCGGCGGTAAGATTCTAGTGCTGCTGCTCTTTGCCATACGCCTGTCATTTTGGCGTCCCGTTCCCACCCGCACCGGCCATAGACACTGGGGCACGCCTGGAGCGCACTTTGTTGTCTGCTTCCCAGTCCTTTGTGCGCCTGGCTTCCGCCCAGGCTTTGCCAACACAATGCTGGTATGTCAGTTACGAATGGGGAAAATGGTGGATGCCAACCTTCAGGTACATCGCCCCTGCCCCTTGTTGTATCTCCTAATTTTAAAAAGGAGACTGCGGTCAGAGCTACAAAACCCTTTTTCCCCTGTCGAGGCCCACGGCTCATTCCAAATGGCTCTATTCAGCCAACTGGTATTGAGGCTACAGGCTGTAGGCCAGCATCATCCTGCCATGCTGATTAATGTAGATGTATGTGTGAAAACACTCCCTTATCTATATCATCGCTGGGAAGAAAAACCTTGAAATTTCTAAGGTTTGCGTAAAATTTTTTCACAACAAGCAACGCTGACAAGTACTAACGTAGAGCAACTCTGACAAGCCTGGCTACGGTAGTGGCCATATCTTTGTCAGTAACAAACCGCTGACAGTGTAGCTGGTTTCAAACTGGTCACAGTGGCAAGCCCTGTTTAAGTAGCAACTGCAGCTTCCGCATGTTATTACTGTATCAAAGTCATGTTAAAGAACCAAGATCAGTTACTCAGGTTACGTCTTTTTATAGCTCGCATGTCCCACAAATTTGTGTCGCGCATGTTCGGTAATCTCTTAAAAAGTATTGCATGCAATACTCCCGCAAATGTTATGATAACGCGGGAAAATTTATATTATTAGTTTTGGCACAAGGCGACCAGCACAGGCACGAAATGGTGAGGATGCCTTTCACAGGAATGTTGAGCCAGCCCTTCTGTTGGCTGCATAGCTAGACCATTTACGCATGTGGCAATGAGAACTCCAAACAAAGTGGTGGTACATTCAAGGTGCAAGAACAAGAATAGCAAATGTTGTCGTCAATGCTGCAAGAAATGCGGAGCCATGTGTACTGATCTGCGTGCCTTCCCCTTCCACGAGAAGGCAAAGAAGTTCCTGCTTCTAAATACTCGACTAACATCAGCCTTGCGCTCATAATACAAACTGCAATGCCTGTCTACGCGGAAGGCCATGCCATGACATGCCACCCCACCAAAACCCCACCAAGCACATCTGTGGATGTGTTCTACTGTAAAGATTTGTACTTTCTCTCTAACTGCTTGTACTGTCCTGTTCCTTAACCACAGGTCGATGTCCCGGACCCTTTGGTGGGCAATTTCAACGGTCGTTCTGCACACCAATCGCATAATTGGTTTTTTGAGGTATGTGCAGCGGGTGGATGAAGAAGTGGTTGTTAAGGACGAGAGGAAATAGCTGGCAATTTTAACAATTCAAGGCTCTTGAGCTATGGCCAAGCATATGATCTGCATGCCTCCTCTTTGCACGAAAATGCAAAGGAGTTCCTGCTGCCGACTACTCGACTAACATCAGCCATGATCTGGTCATAAATTTGCCCTGGTAATAAATTTGCAATAACTGCCACAGCGGAAGATCACACCATGACATGCGACCCCACTTACGTCAGTACATCTGCTTCATGCTATCTCACTGCATGCAAAGCCTAATGCTTTCTGCCTAAGTGTTTGGAATTTTCTGTCCCTTAACCACAGGACAAATCCGACACACCAAATGGAGACTCTGATCGCCAAGGTCCAGAATATGTGGTTTTTAGATCGCATCAAGGTGCTTGACAAGCTGGCGGGCTGGAAAGCATTGAACCCGAACCGGATAGGACCTTCGCCAGCCAAGTTTGCACTGACACCCAGCGTGGCGGCCTATTCGGCGGGCCGCTTCCTAACACAGGATGAATTTGCCAGTCAGGGCAAACTGGAAACAAAGCGACAGATTGGCAGCTTGCTGTCGTCAGCCAAGTTCCGGGAATGGAAGAGGACTAACCGGAACCGTATATCAGGCCCGCTGGACTCACATTGTCCAGTACAGCCGCTTCCCAGAAGGAAAGAAGGCGAGGATGCGTCCGAGGAGGATTCTGGGGCAAGCACTATGGATGGATAGGCTGCTAGTTTTTGAGTGGATTTATCTAACATGAGCAGTTCTTGCAGGGTATCTTTCCTGGGCTTAGCTGTAAAAGGGGTACCGGCTTCGTGGCAATGGGTGGACACTAATCTCGGGCCTGCAAAGCATTCATGGATTGTCCAGGAGAAAAGACTGGACCATGCATGTCATTTCTCTGGCAGATTGTTACACTCTCCACAACCCCCGAATGCAAGTGAGAGCAGCGAGTCACTCGGGATGGTCGGCCTTTTGCACAGCGGGATGACTGGCCTGGGCCCACCAATGTAAAACTAGATACACGGTTCTCTGCATTGTACTTCTCTTGCCACCACCATTATCCATTCTAGATTCGAGGATGTAATCTTGTGTAATGCAATATTGTATTAAATTAAGTTAAATTATAACATGCCTCCGTGGGGAGGTCATGTAGCACATATTTCATGATGGATGGGGTGGAGGAAGCCGCGTGATCGAACTATCCTAACTCTATCTAGAAAATCCTAACGACACTACTCATCAAAACGCGCCTCCTCCGCTTGGGGGGAGGTGGCTTGCCCACAGGGTCGGGCGTGTGCGCCTTGACAATCTTCTTCCACCGCGTCTTGTCCTGCATGGCAGTCCAAAGACGGGAGAGAGAGTGGATGCGGTGCTCAAACTGGGCTGGGATCACTAGGTCGTCCAGCAACATCTGAACGTAGTTCGTGACAGGTTTCCCTACCCTTTTGGGAATGTCCGCGGGGCCAGGCCAGGTCAGAATGTGCCGCCCTGGCTGGCCAAGCCGCTGGGGGCCGGCCAGACCAAATGCAATATGTTGCCTTTTAAAATGTATAATTAATTAAGGGGTCCACGGGAGGGGCTCCTGTGGACCCCCCGAGATATTTCAAAAATATCTAAAAATATCTGGAAATGTCCCGTGGATATTTTCGAAATATCTCGCCGGTATTTCGGATCTCTGACCTGTTTTCCCCGTGGAGGATTCTGAACCGCGAGGCCGCGTCTGCAGGCTAAGTCCCGTGCTAACCTACCGTGCTCGGGCTTTTTGGCTGCCACGTGGCCTGATTCTAACTACCAACTTATTTTCTACGATTGGCTCCAGGCGTATTTTTCTCGTTTCTCGTTTTTAGGATTAAATTTAAAAAAGTGGTTTTTCATAAAAAAAATAAGTTACATAGCCATTTTAAGTCACCCAGGTAAAGCTTTCATGCTGAAGCCGTACGTCTCATCAAAGCACACCATATCTAGACATGCATATCTGTTCACATGGACCTCATGAAATCACATCATCCCGTGGCACGCATTTCTGCATTCACATGTGCTGGGTTTTCTGCTCCAGTTCAGACTCATGAGACTCGATATAGCTGTCCACCCGAATAGGGCGTTGCTGCTGCTCCTTGTTATTGCGGTCGTGTACCACTTTCTCAATGAGGGAGTCATCATCCAAGTAATTGTTGCGTGGAGGCCGACGCACCTCAATCGAGGATGGCGTCCATGACTATAACAGGGCTGGCTCTATGGCACGTGCAATCACATGCAGTGAGTGGTCACCCAACTTTGGCGCTACCATGATCTCAAAAGCAGACTGCGCACGGGGATAGTCCAGACCCCTTCCATAGTACACTTTCCTGCCAAATATGCAGGAATTGGGTTTCCTCCTGCCAACCATGCAGACAAGTGGCCAGTCTTCATCATATGTGATAGCGTCCTAATAAGGTTTGGCTCGCGACTCATCCTTGCATGATGGTTCAATCAGTAGACGGCTGCACTTCTGGTAAGTTGTACGTATTGAGACACAATGTGTGAGATTCATGCAACATACTCGATCTATCTCCTACTTTTTCCTTTATCTTCTTCGTCAATACAATCAATAAATTAATTAATTAATTAGACTCGTGACTGCGTCACGTGAGCAGAAGTCCTCAGTGGGAGGGGAACATGGGACATCTGGAATGGATGGTGTAGGCTATCTAGGTCCTAGTTACAGGGGTGTGGGCACCGCGGCCCGAATCGCTATGAATGCCATACTTGGTCACAAGCGGAGCCCCCACAGACTTGGGGGTGGTCTCCTTCCGTACATGCCATCTATCAAAGAGACAACCAGCGCAGGCCAGAAATCGGGAGAATCCGGACCATGGTAGCTCGAGCCTGCCGTTATCTTTTCCGCGTTTTCGAGTCGTTCAGGATGATGAAGATGAATGGTGATGGAAATGTGTATCCTTGTGCATTGAAATTATGGCTGGCTTACGTGTGGAGCGACTAGATGACCTAGACGGTGGGGCCGGAAACAGCATGCTTGATCAGGGCGTGTGTTTCTAGCCTAACTGGCCGGGAGTGTCTAGTGGTGAGCACCATTGCTGCGATCGCTCTCCCACCATTTACGAGGAAATACCCGCAAATGGAAAACCACTGAAAAGGTCTAGCTAGTCAGTCATCACGTTAGCCATGCCATGATTCCAAACGTCCAAGAACTGCACACGGTGCAAAGGCAAAAAGCCGGAGGACAGCACTTTCAAATGTGCGGCGGGAACCAAAAGCCCGCGGATGCCAGAAAACATCGTGTTGCGGCAGCGACGCGACGATGTGGACAACGAATCCAGTGCCAAGCTCGGAACGGCCGCAAAGGAGATCTGGCATCACAGGGTTCAGATGTGCGGAGATACTATGCGATCCAGCCGGTCCACGACCTGTTTGTAGAGCTTGTGCCAAGGGGCAGCACCGAACAGATGTGGGTGACGTTGCAAAAAACATCGGACTTGACGGAGCATAATGGCTCGGTCATAGTCTTTGACCAATAAACGCTGCAAGAGTTCAACAAGAGTCGTGATGAAATCAACACGATAAGAACAAAGACGGGAAAAACGATGTAACTGAGAAAGAACAACACCATATTTTGCTGTGTGGGAAAGGAGACTGTGAATATCGGGGTAACGAATAAAAGGAATTTGCTGGTATTTAGGATCCTTGCGCTTATCATAGATAGCCGTACGCCAGCCCTTCTTGTTATGGGTAATGTTAAGATCGAGGTAATTGCAATGAGTATCCTCCGACGTGAGCTTTAATGTGAGGGACGCTTGCGGGTAGATGCCAGGCAGACCAGCGGTGATATACAAATGGGTTGCGAAATCAGGGTTGTCGAAAGCGATGACATCATCAATGTATCGACATGTATGGATAAAACGCCTGATGAGAACATCATCGTTTGAGGCAATGAGATCTATCCTTGCGTACCATCTGCCTCCATATTACAGACAAACCAGGAGGCCCGGGTGTGAGCCCGTCACGTCTAGTGTAGCACATGTCCATGCCGAGTCTATCACGAAAAGTCCACGGGTGGCGGCCCTGCCGCGCGCGGCCTGGGGCACGCCAGGTGAGGACATATCGCCCAGGCTGGGCGGGCTTGGTGCCAGCTAGTCTATCTGATGTATATACCTGATCTGTGCGGGCCAGGTGCCCGGCTAGGCCCAGGCGCCTGTGCCTAATAATGTGGGAAACATAGGGCAAATCAGCGTACAAATCCTCATTACTAGTGTGCAAACCAAAGGGGATGTTAAGGGCCTTGCGCAGCATCGTCAATACAATGTTCATACAAAATGTCGAACCCAGCTTAATTTCCCGATTTCAGGGGTACCCAAACATGCCAGAAAACTTGGTCTTGTGGCGCTTTGTACCCTCCGTAGTTTTAACGCTCGGTGTCTTGCTAAATGCCGACTAGAAAGGTAGAAAGTCTCCTCGACGTCATCGACCGCCTCGTCTTCATCTTGCATGAGCCTCGTCCACGTCCACCTCGCCTTGCATGGCCTTCTGCCTGCACACAAGATGCATAGGCGACGATGAAACAAGAAAATCAAGATCATAGACGATCAAACTTATCATGAGACGTCCGGTCGGCTGAAAAAGATTTCTGGATGAAAATGACGGACAGTAAAACCGTGGCAAATTCCTAAAACATGGCAGATTATAATTAACCAATGTCGCGTTTGAGATTATAAACCAATGTCGTGACCACCATGGGCGTTCCTTGCGTAGGCTTCCCTGCATAGTCCACCACTATCCTTATGAATTTAACGGTTGACACTGCCCTCAGCTTTCTTTCGTGTCATCGCGCTCTTTTTGATCACGTCGGACAGATTCACCGGCTAGACAGACTTTGTGCTTATATATTCAACCAGGACTGTGGGAAACTTTGCGAACTGGAGACGTGTTAGAATCCCTGAATGCCTCTGTGGCCCTGTCGCCATCGCCCCGCACTCCCGCACCTGCCAACCACCGCCAGTGGCTTTCCTTGTGGTGCCTGTGCTCGCGCCGTCTTGCCTTCGTCCAACATGAAAGACGCGACGCACATTCGCTGTCGCCTTCGGATCGACCAAAGGACGCGCACATAGAACTAACCCTAGTCTTACGAAGCAAACTTGAAATAGTTACTCGTGCAGCTAAACGTCCTTGGACCGTAACTCGAGCTACGGTTGCTGAAATGCCAGAGTTATCAGTCCAGCACCGGCACGTAAAGAACCAAGACTCGTGAATTTTGCGACACTTCCGCGACTTCAGTTTTTTCCGTCACCCTTGACATCTTGTCGTACAACAATACTACACATTTACGCTGCAATAGAAACTCGCCTCCAAAAAAATATCTTGGTAGAGGCATGCCCCTTATTTAATTTCAACCTACCTCTTAATTAATCTCTGAGAAAACGTGAAATTTTTAGAAAAATAGCAAATTTTCAACGACTACTTACACTAATGTGCACTTTAGATAATTTATCAAACTTTGGTTCACAAGGATCAACATCATTGAAGCAGCAGCGACGCTCCAGCCGAGACAGGCTATAGCCTCCCAGGCTGCCAGCTTCTTGTGGTAACGCTCCTCGGCCTCCCGGCGGCCCGGCCCCTGCAACGCAGCCAACTCAGACACCTTCCTGTACTTCCACGACTTCATGTCGCGGGAAAGATGATCCCTGCGCACCTTCGTGTGCGACATTTTCACCCGGATGCGCGCAGCGAGCTCCGCCGCCCGAGGCCCTTTCCATCTGCTCGCGCAGCTTCCGCTGCTCGATCACATCTCGCCTCCTCTGCTTCTTCTCCCGGTCCGCCTTGAAGACCGCCAGCCTGCGCTGCGCCTCCTTCTCGCGCGCCTGCATAGCCGGCGTCATCTCCACCAGCTGATCTGCTTCCGAGGCAGACGGCCCCGTGAGGGAAAACTCCGACTCCTGGAGAATCCCATCTATCTCCTTGGGAAACGTCTCCGAGCGACGCACTGGGCGCTGGAAGCAGGCCAGGTCGCACCGCCTCACCAGCTCGTACGCCGGCGATGCTGGCCTCTTCAGTGCCTCGCGCACCCGTGCAGCGTCCTCCATCTGCTGCGCCCTCTCACGTGACCGCAGGTCCTGCCGCCTCTCCTCCGCGGACTCCTGCTAGCTCCTGCAGGCGACGTGCAACATTTGCGGACGGCGTCTGCTTCCACCTGCGCCGATCGTGCCTCATCTGCCAACGAGGGCTGCATGCCAAAGAGGCTGAGAGAGCTGGACTCTGACTCCCCGCCCGACTCCTCGCCAGACTTCTCACCCGACGAGGTGGCATTGCTCGGCCCCTCACCACACGGCGCATATGGCGGACCCCTCGGGACCCGTGCCACCACCGGTGTCGAGCCCCTCACCCGACGCATGAAAGGGATGCGCACGACTTCCCGCACAACCGGTCCCGGTAAGACGGGTCAATGATCCTCCTCACCTCCTGATCCTCGGCCACCATCTCCTCCTGGTTCGCCCTATCCGAAATCTCCTGGCGCAGACTCGCCAGAATCGAGTCGGATGTCCCCGAGTCCGAAGACAGTGGAGACGAGGATGACTGACGCTGCACCTCCTCTTCTGAAGATGCTTGGCCCATGGGGGCCTTACCCTTGTTGTTCGGGTTGGTCTTGGGAGCCATTTTTTGACAATGTGGGTAAAAAAATGTAGAGTGTGAAAAGAGGTTGGTTTTGCTCGTCGTAAAACGCGTGTTCTTAATTCACAGGTGTTTTTTAATGCAAGTTATGGACTACACAAAGCCAGAATGCTCAGGCAGTGCCAAAATTATGGCGTGTGTGTGAACGACGAGACACCTTGGCATTAGGATAGAATGGCACATATACTGCTGGCCAGCCGTCAACTATGGCTGGCCAGACTTTGCGTAAGTTAACACTAACTTACTGATCCTGGACGGACTAGCCTATCAGTTAATTACAACCTGATCTAGTCAGTCCTAACATGACAACTACAGTCCCGGTACTGAGGTACCGGCTCATCACATACTGAGTATAGCCACGTGTCCATGCCACGACTGCTCTAGTCCAGCACCGTCCCAGTACCCAATTGGGTGCTGGCGGTGCTGACACGTGTCCACTTAGGCTACAGGCGGGAGACTTAGACTAACTCCAGGAAGGGATAATAGGGACTCATTGTAATTTGTTTGTGCTCCTGAACCAGTATGGGTGCTATGTACATATAATAAGGAATCCTGAACCAGTATGGGTGCTATGTACATATAATAAGGAATCCAAGCTGGCTGTCATGCCCAGCAGAGGGTTGTGACTTGTAGTCGGGGAGGATGTCCAGTACCCATTGTGTTTGTTTGTACGTAGACTTGTGTGAGCTGCTACAGATCAAGAAAGGAAAGGATTGGAGTTAACGCCAAGCGCATTGGCGTGCTCCTGATTTGGCATATCTCTAGGATTCCAGCGGCACCGGAACGAGTTCATTCCGACAAGTATCAAGAAAGTTATGGCTTTCCGACTTCCCGGTCGCGCGCGAGCGCGAGCCGGCTGTTCTTCCAGGTCGTGCGTGAATGCGTGCCAACGGCATACTGGGTCGACAGTAATTCCTGGGCTGACAGGCATTAGGTGCTGTACCTACGACGGTATTGGATTAATACGTCGTACGCAGGAAATAGGAACCTTAACCTGTGGTCTGTTGGTACGTACCGCAGGCTTAGTCCTGGACTATTGGGTGCAGACGCAATAATCACTGTGTAGACTGTACTCTGCGGTCACTGTGCCTGTATGGCAGACCTACTGTATAGGATCTGGACGCTGTACAGGTTATTGATACTGTACCGGGGTGTTAATACTGAGCAGGCCCTACGAGGCTGCTCAGACCTAGCAAAGCACAGACAGTGAACAAGTATATAAAGACCGGGCGGCCTTGTGGTAGCTGTGGGCAGCCGCTGGATCCCACGGGGACTCACTACCTTGCCTGCATGGGGGGCCAACAGAATCAGAATTGGTATTTGTATTTGCACACTGTCCTCCTGACGGTGGTGCTCGCCATGGTTTGGTCGGTTTTCCCCCACGCGAACATCCGGTCCGAGGATGCGGATGGCGCTGCCTTCTATTCCCCCAACCACCGGCCTGACATCGTGGTGCTGGACTTTGAGGGGGGTGGCCGGCATCTGCTTATTGACGTTTCGGTGGCGCGGCCCTTGGCTCTTAGCCACGTGGCTGGGGCCTCCCTCACGGCAGGTTACACGGCGGACCGGGCGGAGCGGGCCAAGCTCCTGGCCTACGGCCACGTCGGGCACCATCGTGTGGTGCCCTTTGTCCTGAAGGAGTTTGGGACCATGGGGCCCCTGACCTCCGCCTTCTTCAAGGAGTGTTGCCGGCTCCGGGAGGACCGGCTGGACCTGGAGGGCCAGCGGGCCCCATGGTCGGCGCGGACCTGGACGTCATATTGGCGTCAGCGCTTGTCGGTGGCGCTGACTCGGGCCATGGCTGACATCATGCTCCGCCGTACGTGGGCTGATTTTGCGGTGCAGCAGGGCTATTAGGTTCCTCCCGTTAGGCGTTTCCATTTGTCTTATCGTAGTATAGAGAGCTTTGACATGGCTCTGTATATAGGTTTATAGCTGGGCGTTTGCTTTGGTTTGAGTGATTTCACCGATCTGCTGTACTGGTAATTATATTTTTATAGTATATAAAGAATAGGCCAGTGCCAACTGGTCATCTCTTGCGAGCCCGCCTCACGTGTGTTGCCTTGACTTGGTAAGCTCGTGTCTAAGCCCTCAAGTGTCTGAGTGCTGTAAGCTTATCCAATTTTAACAAAGCTCCGCTCCAACCACATTTGCATTATTGCTGCATTGCAACCATATCATTATACATTGCACTTAAAAACGTTAACTAGATCGTCGCGCCTTCTTCGCTGAGCTGGAGAACCTGGCCGGCGAACTCGATCGACCCAGGTGCATGGTCGCAACTACCTGGCGCTGCTCCTGGACGCCAACGCCACACTTCCACCCGGTACCGCGGCGGATTTCAGCACGCCCCAGGGGGTACGAATCCCAATGGCAACACTCGCCTATTTGCTGATTTGCTTTCGTCATGTGATTTGGTGGCTGCCAACACTCGCGCTTCCCACATGGTCATGCTGATTTGGTCACGCACATCTCCCCCACCGGCGCTGTGCAACGCTGCCTTGACTATGTTGTAGTCCGCAAGCGCCACCAAGGATCTGTACTAGCTGCCCGATCACACGAGACCCCTCTGGTCCGTTCAGATCGCCGCCTAGTAATTGTAACCGCCCGCATCCGCCTGCGCTTCCCCTCGCGCGCGCACTCCCGTAGACGTGTGGCCCCACCAGCCACTTAATTGCGCAAACTATGTACAGTTGCTTGATGAGAAATCTGACGAAGCTCTGGAGGGCTTCCCCGACAAGCTCGCCCATATGCGCGCGCCGTGGAGGCGTTCATCGACGCACTGCATGGACCTGGCGGGCTGCCAGACCCAGCTGACCGCCGCCGGCCCGGCCGCCGCCCTCTGACACAGGTCTCGCTGGCAAGCTGCCCGCAGCTGGGACCCCGCTACTGCCCCCCCGGCGCCCACCCCAGTACACCATGCAGCCTGCATCGGCTGAGTCCCTGCCGTCTGATCCAGGCCAGGCTTGAGCCCTGCATGACAACCGCGACCCCGCCCGCTACGCCTCCCTCAACTGAGGCGGAATACCACTCGGCCATCCGGCAGGCGAGTCACCGCCGAACAGGCCGGATCGAGTACCTCCACATCCGCGAACTTGTATATACTTTGCCCACGTACCTTGACGACCAACACGGCAAGTATGCTTGGCCAGGTTCGCCTGCACCACGCCCAACGACCCGCCGCGGTGGCGCGCACAACCAGCGGGCCGGACGCTGTCGGGTTCGCCACAACAGCAGCTGGACCTCTGGTACTCCTCCCAGTCTCGGCTGCTTGGTGCCCCCCAGCCCCCCGGCCCCGCCGCCGGCTTGGTCCGTTGGCGGCCGCCCGTCCGGCGCCGGCCGGCGTCGGCACCTGTCCCGGCCCCGCCCGGCCACGCCACCCGCCGCCGAGTCGGGCTACACGTACCCCCCTCTTTCGGCGCCCCTGGCCGACCCTGACGACCTGCCGTCGTTCAAGGAGACCGAGTTATGCACCGCCGCCCGCCAGCTCTGCTTCTACGCCGCCGTTGGTCCCGACCAGAGCACCGCTGTCTGCCGGAACTGGAGGTAGGTCGGCCATAGCTCCCGTCGCCGTTGTTGCTGCGCTGGGGTCAAGTCGTCGTCCAGCGTGTAGGGAGTCCCGTCTCGAGCCGCTTGCCCAGCGTCTGAGGAATGAAAGCTTGTCCGCCGTGTTCTCAAAGATGAGCAGCAGCGGGGGCGACCTCCCGCCTTACCCCACGAGCGGGGAAGGCGGAGGGCCTCCAGCTTGAGCTCACCAATGAGGGCCATGGGGGCAAGGATTTTGTCCGCAAACGCCTGTGCATGCAAGCTTCTCGGAGTTCTCACCTTCCACCAGGTCGAAGTGCTTGGCGATGCCGTTTAATAAGGCTGCGCTTGTCGAGCTCCCGGGCCTCCTTGCGGAGGTCGAGCGTCTGTTGCTTGCATGAGCTGTGCTGCGATGGCGGAGGTGGTGGTGGTGGTGTGGTTCAGCAGCATGGCGGCCCAGGTCTGGGGGGGAGGAGCATCGCCTGCTGGGCCAGCGGGGGCTGGCTTGGCGGAAGACGGGAAGAGTATAGCTTAATTGGCTAATTACTATGTTCATAATAATACGCATATAAGGGTTTGATAACTGAAAACAGGCTCGTTTCGCATGCAGCTTGTTGGATATGGCGGGGGGGGGGAGCCTTCAAACACGTATACGTGGAATTTCTGAGCTAATAATCTGCTCATTTTCTAAGTATGCTGCGGCGGGCTCAAAGGGGCCGATCAGTGCCGCCTGTAGGGTATAGCTCTATACTGGCCGATGTGGACCACCGTATCTCCCTCGCCTGACACGCTTTACGCCAATACCGGGCCCTGTGGCGCAAGCCCTTGGGCAAGCTAGAGAATCAGGACCTGTTTAAGGTCCTCGTCTTCCCTGCTCTTACGTACGGGGCCGAGACGTGGACTCTCACTGCCGACCTTGCCAACAAGCTGAATGGTGCGGTCACCAACATGCTGCGGTCAATTTTTCGGGAAGGGTACGCTGCTCATGTCCGCAAGGAGTCCTGACTAATTGTATCTCGGCATGCCACTTATCACCAGCACCATCAAGCAGCGGCGCCTGATGCTAGTAGGGCACTTCGCTCGCGCCAACCAGGTAGGCACCTCACGTGGCCCCTCTGCAGGGCTGCGCCCCGCCCAGCCGGGCCGGCACCTCCTCACGTGGGCCGGGCCCAGCCAGGTTAGACGCCGCAAGGCCCGCACCTTCAAAGAACAGCTAGTAGAGGACATGGGGGGCCTAGCCGACTAGGCCTCTCCGTGATTTGGAAAAAGATGACGGACAAGGCCAAGTGGGCCCAGGTCATAGATCGAGGACAACAACCCCCCTGCAGTGGGAAAGGAGCGTGTTTGCAAACGCGGGAGGCATGCTAGACAAGACCCCTATGGCACCATAGATATTTATTAGGTTTGTTTTGTAGATAGCCGTTAGATAGCTTAGACCGGTAGGATTGCGTGCACCCATCCATCCATCCATCCATTGGGGTTAACGCTCCGTTACTCCCCAGCGGGAGCACGAGCCTATATTTATTAATTAATTAATAATAGCCTATATTTATTAATTAATTATTAATAGAGCCGCTATTATTAATTAATTAATAATAGCTCTACTGTACGTCACCCACAGCATGTGAGGTGCTAATTGTGTCACATAGGACTATAGAGTAGACGAGGACCAGCATTGCGCCGGTACTAGTGCCTACTGTCTTGAACCCTGCCCTCCACCCTTGTGAGGGGGGCGCGGCGCCTTGAGACCGTGTGCTTTGTCATTCATTTTCACACGTACTTAGAGTGGTGTGGTGGGCGTAGGGAGCCCTTTTTGCAGCTTGGCAACTTTCCAACGTGAGGAACTCGGGTGGGCTGGATGCTATCAATGTTATGAAGTGAGACAACTATGCCTGTTATCAATG
The DNA here is from genome assembly GCA_009746045.1 of Mesostigma viride. Taxonomy (NCBI): domain Eukaryota; kingdom Viridiplantae; phylum Streptophyta; class Mesostigmatophyceae; order Mesostigmatales; family Mesostigmataceae; genus Mesostigma; species Mesostigma viride. The sequence goes on along the minus strand of RPFO01000080.1, from coordinate 1,477,489 downwards.
TTAAATTTGTATATTAATTATGGCTTGTGATGAATGATAGTCGCGGTATGAAGCCATCAATGGCCGTTATTCTTGCCAATAAAGTGCGTGCATGTACTTCAAAGTCAATTAATTAATTCATTCTCGCCAATGTCCTGCTGATGTTATTCATGTTGTCAGCATCAGGCTTAAAAATATCGAGGAAGCGAACAATACATAGCGTTGAGGTGAATACAGATGTGTTGAGGTGGACATCACCCTGCGAAATCCCAAGAGTAGGTGCAGGGCGGTTGAAGCCGAGCAACGTAATTGTGGTCTTCAGTTTGCAGTTTGTCATCCCATGGACAAATCTGTCGCACGAGGCACATGTGGCAGCTTGGGCAACATAAGCCATCCTGATATTCTATATCCTACTAGCCAAGTTAATCCATTCGCTGGTGGATTGGGGGCCTGGTGCGTGTGCAGGAGCCCACATAACCGCGCACCTTGAGCTCCCTCCTCTCTTGCAGGATGGCGCACCAGGGGCAGCATGCGTGCATTATGCAGTCATCGCAAAAAGTCCTGCATGAAGGCCACGGGCAGCTGCCCCCCAAAAGTTAAACAGCATTCATATCTTGTAAAAGGAGTGCGTTCATAAATACATATAATGAGTAGCGGTTGAAACCAAATGCTAGGGAAAAGTCCGCCACAGCAAGCCAAGCCAAAGTAAGAAACACAATGGTACGTAAGGCATGCCTCAAAACCAAAGGATCATGCTTACCCAGGGATGTTGAGATCACCACGAAGATTTCCTCGGTAATTGGCGGCATAGATTGCCGCCAGGTAATTGCCGACGCAGGGAATGCTAGGCTGTCCAAAGCTCAGGAACCAGAACAGAAAGCAGCTGCAGCAGCAATTTGCGTAGCTTAATTTCTCGGCGTTTTTTCCAAACAAGATGCACGGGCAGCAGAAGCCTATGCAGCATTCATCGACACCGTCATCACAACAGTCTGAAGACGACGTGGTCCACACGCCCAAAGGGCCGGCGGTGACGCCACTGGCCAGCCGCGCAGTCATTTGACATCCAAAAGGCGCGGACGTCTGAACGTGGAAAAGGCAGTTGGCGAAAGCAAATTTCGTCAACTAATCAATTCAGTGGGAGGCGTGGACCAAACGCAACAGGCATATTATATTACTGCCAAAGTTTGCCAACGTTCATATTGATCTACGCCGGCTGCTGATTGGTGACTTGCCTATGACTGGTAGAACCGGATATCATCTGCACCAGACAGTCAATTGGCACGAGCTACCTGGTGGAAGTTTACGGTACTCTCCCTACAGGTTTTGCGCGGAAGACAGTCAGTGCTAAAATATATATGTAGAACGTAACGTCTGCACGATGGAAGCTGTCATTCCAAGTTATGCTCATCCAGGAATCAGGATTTTTTTCACGCTTTGCATGGGGATATGTAACCTATACGGCTGTGTCCTGCTGTATCTAGGTATGTATGCCTGATGTATGTACAAGAAATGTGCTCCGCATGTCACGAGTTTGAGACGAGTGGGTCGACACGGCGGATGTGGAACGCACGGAACGCGCGGAAGTTTTAACGGTTAATGGTTCAGAAAGGCTCTATTAATGTTAGTTAGTTTTGGTTTGTTAGGCACGACTCACATGAGGCTCGGTGAACTCCGTCGGTGAACTCTTTGTGAACTGGGTCGACGGCCGGGTCGCCACCGGCGCTTCACCGGCCCTTCACTTCGAGTTCACGCACTCACATGGGTCGCAACGACGTTGTGAACTGCTCGCCAGTGAACTCGTTTGTGAACTGGCGGAGGCGCGGGAAGACAGCCCAGATTTCGCGGGAAAGGGCGCAAACGTCAAGCAAGTGCATGATGCATCCTTGCATGCTGGCTAATAACATGCACGTCTTGTCCAGCTGTAAACCACTAACTTCTGCACCACTAATTTGATACAGTGCTGCAGAAATATGATAAAAACGCGCCGGTGACCTGTCGTGCATGTCGCTTTTCCAGCTACCTGTCTGCGTTCGAACGCAGACAGGTAGCTTTCTTTGCAAGTTTTTCCAGGTGTTGGTGCCAGTGCTTCTCTGTCGATATTGTTTCAAAGCCGGTTTGTTTATTGGCTGGGGACGACCCCAGAGCCGCCCGCCGTCACATGCACAAAACATGCCATATCTCGCTGGAGGCGTTCGGTTATTTACTGGAGAAAATCGGCCCGATCAGCGAGCCGAATCTCCAGACAATGGCGGGCGCGGGCTCCGGTTGGACGTGGTAAGACCCGAGCAAATGCTCATTGGTGCATTAGAGTGGCTTTCTCATAGCTGCGACTATGGTTCCTTGGAGCGTGCATATGGCATCGCTTCAAACACGTGGTCCAAAAATGGGGAACGCCCTGGCATTCTACGAGAACTTGAAGATGCTTTCAACAGCAAACAGCAAGCGTAGGGTCCGGTTGGACGCCTATGGTAACCTGGATTGTGTATACGTCGTCGCTCCAAACGCAATGCCCTGCCCACCCATACGTGCATGTGCACGTGTGGCATGTGGGCATGCACACGCACACGCACACGCACACGCACACGCACACGCACACGCACACGCACACGCACACGCACACGCACACGCACACGCACACGCACACGCACACGCACACGCACACGCACACGCACACGCATACGTACATGCACATCTAGAGTCTCTCTCTCTCTCTCTCTCTCTCTCTCTCTCTCTCTCTCTCTCTCTCTCCCTCCCTCCCTCCCTCCCTCCTCCCTCCCTCCCTCCCTCCCTCCCTCCCTCCCTCCCTCCCTCCCTCCCTCCCTCCCTCCCTCCCTCCCTCCCTCCCTCCCTCCCTCCCTCCCTCCCTCCCTCCCTCCTCCCTCCCTCCCTCCCTCCCTCCCTCCCTCCCTCCCTCCCTCCCTCCTCCCTCCCTCCCTCCCTCCCTCCCTCCCTCCCTCCCTCCCTCCCTCCCTCCCTCCCTCCCTCCCTCCCTCCCTCCCTCCCTCCCTCCCCCCGTCCCTCCCTCTCCCTCCCTCCCTCCCTCCCTCCCTCCCTCCCTCCCTCCCTCCTCTCTCTCTCTCTCTCTCTCTCTCTCTCTCTCTCTCTCTCTCTCTCTCTCTCTCTCTCTCTCTCTCTCACACACACACACACACACACACACACACACACACACACACACACACACACACACACACAACACACGCACAAGTTCACTCACTCACTCACTCACTCACTCACTCACTCACTCACTCACTCACTCACTCACTCACTCACTCACTCACTCACTCACTCACTCACTCACTCACTCACTCACTCACTCACTCACTCACTCACTCACTCACTCACTCACTCACTCACTCACTCACTCACTCACTCACTCACTCACTCACTCACTCACTCACTCACTCACTCACTCACTCACTCACTCACTCACTCACTCACTCACTCACTCACTCACTCACTCACTCACTCACTCACTCACTCACTCACTCACTCACTCACTCACTCACTCACTCACTCACTCACTCACTCACTCACTCACTCACTCACTCACTCACTCACTCACTCACTCACTCACTCACTCACTCACTCACTCACTCACTCACTCACTCACTCACTCACTCACTCACTCACTCACTCACTCACTCACTCACTCACTCACTCACTCACTCACTCACTCACTCACTCACTCACTCACTCACTCACTCACTCACTCACTCACTCACTCACTCACTCACTCACTCACTCACTCACTCACTCACTCACTCACTCACTCACTCACTCACTCACTCACTCACTCACTCACTCACTCACTCACTCACTCACTCACTCACTCACTCACTCACTCACTCACTCACTCACTCACTCACTCACTCACTCACTCACTCACTCACTCACTCACTCACTCACTCACTCACTCACTCACTCACTCACTCACTCACTCACTCACTCACTCACTCACTCACTCACTCACTCACTCACTCACTCACTCACTCACTCACTCACTCACTCACTCACTCACTCACTCACTCACTCACTCACTCACTCACTCACTCACTCACTCACTCACTCACTCACTCACTCACTCACTCACTCACTCACTCACTCACTCACTCACTCACTCACTCACTCACTCACTCACTCACTCACTCACTCACTCACTCACTCACTCACTCACTCACTCACTCACTCACTCACTCACTCACTCACTCACTCACTCACTCACTCACTCACTCACTCACTCACTCACTCACTCACTCACTCACTCACTCACTCACTCACTCACTCACTCACTCACTCACTCACTCACTCACTCACTCACTCACTCACTCACTCACTCACTCACTCACTCACTCACTCACTCACTCACTCACTCACTCACTCACTCACTCACTCACTCACTCACTCACTCACTCACTCACTCACTCACTCACTCACTCACTCACTCACTCACTCACTCACTCACTCACTCACTCACTCACTCACTCACTCACTCACTCACTCACTCACTCACTCACTCACTCACTCACTCACTCACTCACTCACTCACTCACTCACTCACTCACTCACTCACTCACTCACTCACTCACTCACTCACTCACTCACTCACTCACTCACTCACTCACTCACTCACTCACTCACTCACTCACTCACTCACTCACTCACTCACTCACTCACTCACTCACTCACTCACTCACTCACTCACTCACTCACTCACTCACTCACTCACTCACTCACTCACTCACTCACTCACTCACTCACTCACTCACTCACTCACTCACTCACTCACTCACTCACTCACTCACTCACTCACTCACTCACTCACTCACTCACTCACTCACTCACTCACTCACTCACTCACTCACTCACTCACTCACTCACTCACTCACTCACTCACTCACTCACTCACTCACTCACTCACTCACTCACTCACTCACTCACTCACTCACTCACTCACTCACTCACTCACTCACTCACTCACTCACTCACTCACTCACTCACTCACTCACTCACTCACTCACTCACTCACTCACTCACTCACTCACTCACTCACTCACTCACTCACTCACTCACTCACTCACTCACTCACTCACTCACTCACTCACTCACTCACTCACTCACTCACTCACTCACTCACTCACTCACTCACTCACTCACTCACTCACTCACTCACTCACTCACTCACTCACTCACTCACTCACTCACTCACTCACTCACTCACTCACTCACTCACTCACTCACTCACTCACTCACTCACTCACTCACTCACTCACTCACTCACTCACTCACTCACTCACTCACTCACTCACTCACTCACTCACTCACTCACTCACTCACTCACTCACTCACTCACTCACTCACTCACTCACTCACTCACTCACTCACTCACTCACTCACTCACTCACTCACTCACTCACTCACTCACTCACTCACTCACTCACTCACTCACTCACTCACTCACTCACTCACTCACTCACTCACTCACTCACTCACTCACTCACTCACTCACTCACTCACTCACTCACTCACTCACTCACTCACTCACTCACTCACTCACTCACTCACTCACTCACTCACTCACTCACTCACTCACTCACTCACTCACTCACTCACTCACTCACTCACTCACTCACTCACTCACTCACTCACTCACTCACTCACTCACTCACTCACTCACTCACTCACTCACTCACTCACTCACTCACTCACTCACTCACTCACTCACTCACTCACTCACTCACTCACTCACTCACTCACTCACTCACTCACTCACTCACTCACTCACTCACTCACTCACTCACTCACTCACTCACTCACTCACTCACTCACTCACTCACTCACTCACTCACTCACTCACTCACTCACTCACTCACTCACTCACTCACTCACTCACTCACTCACTCACTCACTCACTCACTCACTCACTCACTCACTCACTCACTCACTCACTCACTCACTCACTCACTCACTCACTCACTCACTCACTCACTCACTCACTCACTCACTCACTCACTCACTCACTCACTCACTCACTCACTCACTCACTCACTCACTCACTCACTCACTCACTCACTCACTCACTCACTCACTCACTCACTCACTCACTCACTCACTCACTCACTCACTCACTCACTCACTCACTCACTCACTCACTCACTCACTCACTCACTCACTCACTCACTCACTCACTCACACACACACACACATTCTTTTCATGGATGGGCATCTGGTTTCCCATATCAGAGTGGGCATAAGCAAGAGTTTGTTTAGAACTGAACTCCTTACTTCATTTAGCAAATGTGAGTCAACATTTCAGAATTATAATAATGGAAATTCCATTAGCTTACCGTATGATGCTACACATGTTCATAGTGGTCAATTACGTGAGCTCCTTGAGCTAGTCACACGCACTGGGGGTACTGTGGTTGTTAAGACCTCACTTGGACATGTGCAATGTCTTGAATTGGTTGCTCATTGAGTGAGACATAATGTTGGACGTATTGTGGCTGCTTAACAATAACTTTGTGCACGCGTAATTCTTTAATCATGACTAATGTCGGGCGCGTTGCAATTATAAAGGGAGGCATGCAACTATGCAATGTGCGAACATATTAATTCCATTTAGGGTTATTGCAGTTCAAAAGGAGTGGTGCCGTCGCAAACCGTGTAGATCCCGCTCTGAATGTTAGCCAGCCATAGTTGTAACTTACAAGGCTGCACATTTCCACCTCCATTTGTTTCCATCGTTGTGAATGACTCGACTAACACGGATGAGTCAACAGCAGGCTCGAGATATCAACAGCATGGTCCGGGATCTCCATATTTCTGGCCTGCGCTAGTTGCTTTAGTGATAGTCTTTACATTGTCATCAAGTGAGTGAGACAACAAACATGACAATTGCCTGGGGCCAGCAGATAAATGTCCAAAATTATTTCAATGAGCAATAAAAGTGATTACTACAAGTAGTCAAGGAAGTGTTATCGACAGCAAATTTGAAGCAATATCTTATGAATCACGTTCCATAGTGGCCATCATGATCGCACACACAAAAAGAGCATGCCCCTGAAAGAAAAGAGATCGGACTCAACGGACCTTACAAGTTGACCTTTCTTACCAACCAGTGTGCCTAGAACGTGAAGCGTGGGGCGGCCAGCAACGAAAGATTGTTCATGCAGACGGACCGCCCATGCTATTGCCGGGCGCATCAGTGTGTATGTCAATGAGACAACAGCGCAGGCCAGAGATCTGGAGAATCCGGACCAAGGTAGCTCGAGCCTGCCGTTATGTTGTCCGCGTTTTCGAGTCGTGCACGATGATGGATATGAACCAGTGTGTATGTGGCCATCAACACCAATTGCCGCCATCCATATTGTCATCAGGGCGTTGTGAGTTTCACGTTTGCTTTGTCGCTCATATTTCGCTTTGCCTTCGGCTTAGGCGAGCTCGCCTTGTCATCTCCAAAGAGTATGCAATGCCGCACAAGAAGACCGACATTTATTACTGCGCCAACTATCGTCCTCAAGATTGCCAGCATCTCCAAAGATCACCAAAGCCGCAACCAGATCGAGTGCGGCGCTGTGCCCTTCGCGTGCAATGCTCTGCTCTTCTACAGCCGTGGGGCTCGGAGCATTTGGGTTAATGTCGTCGCTAATAGCAGGCTTCGGGTCACCTTTCGCGAGGGTAACCCGTTGTAGCCATTCCTGAAAAGCTGGTCGGTGTCCCTCATGGCTGGCGACTCCCGAGCACCTGCCACCTTCCCGCGCATGTTGCACGTCTGGCATTTTCATGGGCTTGCTTCGCGCCAACGCACGCTGTCCACCACAAGTTCACAAAGAGTTCACGAGGAGTTCACGGGGAGTTCACGGGGAGTTCACAACTTCGGACTTCGGGGAGATTGTGAACTCGTCCTGTGAACTCGTGAACTCCTCGGGACCCAAAATTAGCTCGGCCCCGGTCGGCCCAGTTCACAAAAGAGTTCACAAAGAGTTCACCGCCTCATGTGAGTCGTGCCTTATAGTTGGTTGCCCAAGTGCTGCCCACGCCGCACATGGGACACAACAACAACAACAACAACATGGGCAGCAGACTTAGTTAGTATTCGTATTAGTTAGTACAAGATCGGGGGCTCCGCCCCCGAACCCCCGCTACTTGGCAGATTCTGTGCCTCAACGGCTTTTTGTGCCTCAACGGCGAGTACCAGCACAGCCGTACACTCCCGCTTACACAGCCCGCCCACTAGCAAGACAGCCGAACCTGTACGGCCGGCCACAGCCTGTGATTCCATGGATTACGCCACGATTCCATGCAAACTCATGGTGCCGGACGGGTTGCTGGCCTATTTTGGGAAGCCGGTGGCTGAACCGAACCGCAACTAAACCTGGTATGTCAGCACGTCAGGTCCGTCCGTCAGATTCCTCACTTTTTGCCAGCAACCGCCAAATACCACTTGAATCGGTCCTCTCCTCGCCGTTTTCCTCGCCAATTTCCCTCGTCCGGCCCAAACGCCTAGGCCAATTTCAAGCTGAACTTGGCACGCATCGTCGTCGATAGCTACGGAGCTTAGAAACTCGGAGTTCTGGACCGTTACGCGCAGGTAACGGCCGTTTTAGTCTGTTTTACTGACTACTACTGTCGTCACGGGGTATTTGTTTGAGTTCCCGTCTTAGAAGAGTTTGGGTGCCGGACGCTACGCGGTGACAGGCCGCTAGAAAGCCTACGGACGCGATCTGCTGAAAGATTTTGTGGAAACAAATTGTGCGTTCGGATTTTCGCGCTACTCGTGTACGGACAACGTTTGCCGGAAGAGTTTGCGGAACAATTGGGCCGACCTAAAAGTAGTATATAAGGGCAACAAGATCGGGGGCTCCGCCCCCGAACCCCCGCTACTTGGCAGATTCTGTGCCTCAACGGCTTTTTGTGCCTCAACGGCGAGTACCAGCACAGCCGTACACTCCCGCTTACACAGCCCGCCCACTAGCAAGACAGCCGAACCTGTACGGCCGGCCACAGCCTGTGATTCCATGGATTACGCCACGATTCCATGCAAACTCATGGTGCCGGACGGGTTGCTGGCCTATTTTGGGAAGCCGGTGGCTGAACCGAACCGCAACTAAACCTGGTATGTCAGCACGTCAGGTCCGTCCGTCAGATTCCTCACTTTTTGCCAGCAACCGCCAAATACCACTTGAATCGGTCCTCTCCTCGCCGTTTTCCTCGCCAATTTCCCTCGTCCGGCCCAAACGCCTAGGCCAATTTCAAGCTGAACTTGGCACGCATCGTCGTCGATAGCTACGGAGCTTAGAAACTCGGAGTTCTGGACCGTTACGCGCAGGTAACGGCCGTTTTAGTCTGTTTTACTGACTACTACTGTCGTCACGGGGTATTTGTTTGAGTTCCCGTCTTAGAAGAGTTTGGGTGCCGGACGCTACGCGGTGACAGGCCGCTAGAAAGCCTACGGACGCGATCTGCTGAAAGATTTTGTGGAAACAAATTGTGCGTTCGGATTTTTGCGCTACTAGGGTACGGACAACGTTTGCCGGAAGAGTTTGCGGAACAATTGGCGGACCATAATCGTAGTATAAAGGGCAACAAGATCGGGGGCTCCGCCCCCGAACCCCCGCTACTTGGCAGATTCTGTGCCTCAACGGCTTTTTGTGCCTCAACGGCGAGTACCAGCACAGCCGTACACTCCCGCTCACACAGCCCGCCCACTAGCAAGACAGCCGAACCTGTACGGCCGGCCACAGCCTGTGATTCCATGGATTACGCCACGATTCCATGCAAACTCATGGTGCCGGACGGTTTGCTGGCCTATTTTGGGAAGCCGGTGGCTGAACCGAACCGCAACTAAACCTGGTATGTCAGCACGTCAGGTCCGTCCTTCAGCTTTCTCGCTTTTTGCCAGCAACCGCCAAATACCCCTTGAATCGGTCCTCTCCTCGCCGTTTTCCTTGCCAATTTCCCTCGTCCGTTCCAAACGCCTAGGCCAATTTCAAGCTCAACTCGGAGCGCAAGGCTTTGGCGCTTAGCTACTCGGAAAACTTCACGGTTACGAGGAGGTTACGGCCGTTTCTAGTCAAAACGCTTTTACTGATTGACGGTTGGCAGGTATTTGTTTGGTTCCCTGGCTAGAAGAGTTTGGGCGGCACACGTTACGCGGTGACAGGCCGCTAGAAAGCCTACGGATGGGATCTGCGCAAAGGTTTTGCGGAAACAAATTTGGCGTTCGGATTTTTGCGCTACTCGGGTACGGACAACGTTTGCCGGAAGAGTTTGCGGAACAAATGGGCCGACCTAAAAGTAGTATAAAGGGCAACAAGAAAAAAGTGGGGGAGGGGGGCTATCGCCCCCCCTCCCCGACTTGAGAGGACGTGACTCGCCGCTAGCGGCCCAGAGGCCGATAGTCGACCTTCTGGGCGCCAACCGCACCGGCCCGCGCGACGCGCCAAGACCCTTCCACGGAGGACGCGCGAGCGGACGATTCCGACCGGGACGAACCGCCGCCGTGCGCCACGCGCAACGGACCCTTCCCCGTGAACACCGTGGAAGCTCTCCGAGCGTGAGATACTTGGAAATTTCGTCACGTTCGTATCGAAAATGAAATTTCTGACCGGCAAATTTTCAGCTCGGACTTGACCACAATGAATTTCAGCATACCATTCGATTGAATTGAATTGAATTGAATTGTAACATAACTCCGTTGGGAGTATATGTAGCACATAGCCCAGAGAAGGGGCATATGGCCTATCATACATTCTAGGCTATTTCATGCAAGGGTGGGAATGTAAGCTACCCCTGCTCTAGGTGCACCAGGGCACCTGCACCCTCATGGTCTATCACGCTATGCCCAGGTAAGGGGGAGCATGCCTGTGAGGGAGGAAGATCATCATGGCTATACAAGAGCTAGGACATGGCTTCTCGACAGAGAGCATCTCTCTGCATGGCATAGCATGGCTCAATTCTTAATGCAACATCCATGGGGGTCCCGTTATAGGCAGGGCTTGGCTAAATTCTGTAGACAACATCCATGATGTAGACAACATACCATTCGATACAACAATGATATTTCGGCGTCGGATACTTGGAAATTTCGTTACGTTCGTATCGCCAGTGAAATTCTAACAAATTTTATCCTGAACTATTTCGCATCATAACATGACTCCGTTGGGAGATCATCATGTAGCACTGGCTAACATATTCCCTTGCTGGATGGATGGAGGTAGGTGAAGAATTAAACCTTTTTGAATGACCTTATTTGTCTAATTGTAATTGCCTAGCACAGTCTACCTAGAGGAGGGCCCTGATTGGCACAATTGTGGCCATGTACGTAATTATGCTACATGTCGTACATGATCTCCCCACTAGTCATGTTATAATTTAATTTCATTTTAATGCTAGCATGCCTTGTTGCATGCCCTCAAAGCTAAAATTGTTTATCACATGCAGAGAGAGCCCGCACAATGAATTTCAGCGTACCATTCATTAATTAATTATACCATGCGATATACTTTACAGATATTTCGCTGTCAAATACTTCGAAATTTGGGTACTGCTTTTTGCAAGCCAGCCATAAGGACCAAACACTCCCATGCAAACTCCCATTTTCATCATTAATTAATATTCATTGAGTGGCAATCCTTTCATTCCTTTGTTCACACATGCACCATCCGTCATTCCCATTATTAAATTGAAAAAATTAAAACATAGCATGACTCCGTGGTGCCCACTATGACTTCATGGGGGGGGCTGGCATGCTTGCGTGGGTGTGGGGGGCCTCGCATGCGTGCGTGGGTGTGGGGGGGGCTCGCATGCGTGCGTGGGTGTGGGGGGGAGTGGCATGCATGCGTGGGTGTGGTGGGGGGCTGCCATGCATGCGTGGGGTTAGGAGGGGCTGGCACGCGTGTGTGGGTTCGTGGGGTGGCTGCCATGCGTGCGTGGGTGTGTGGGGTGGCTGGCATGCGTACGTGGGTGTGGGGGGTGGCTGGCATGCATAAGTGGGTTTGTAATGGGCTGGCATGCGTGCGTGGGTTGGTGGGGTGGCTGGCATGCATGCGTGCATGTGGGGGGTCGCTGGCATGCATGCGTGGGTTTGTGGGGTAGCTGGCATGCAGGCGTGGGTGTGGGAGGGGCTGGCATGCATGCGTGGGTGTGGGGGGTGGCTGGCATGCATGCCTGCATGTGGGGTGGGGCTGGCATGCGTGCGTGGGTGTGGGGGGGGCTCGCATGCGTGCGTGGGTGTGGGGGGGGCTCGCATGCGTGCGTGGGTGTGGGGGGGAGTGGCATGCATGCGTGGGTGTGGTGGGGGCTGCCATGCATGCATGGGGTTAGGGGGGGCTGGCACGCGTGTGTGGGTTGGTAGGGTGGCTGCCATGCGTGCGTGGGTGTGTGGGGTGGCTGGCATGCGTACGTGGGTGTGGGGGTGGCTGGCATGCATAAGTGGGTTTGTGATGGGCTGGCATGCGTGCGTGGGTTGGTGGGGTGGCTGGCATGCATGCGTGCATGTGGGGGTCGCTGGCATGCATGCGTGGGTTTGTGGGGTAGCTGGCATGCGGGCGTGGGTGTGGGAGGGGCTGGCATGCATGCGTGGGTGTGGGGGGTGGCTGGCATGCATGCCTGCATGTGGGGTAGGGCTGGCATGCGTGCGTGGGTGTGGGGGGGGCTGCCATGCGTGTGTCGGGGGGCTGGCATGCGTGGGTGGTTGGCAGGGGAGTGGCATGCATGCGTGGGTGTGGTGGGGAGCTGCCATGCATGCGTGGTTTTAAGGGGGGGCTGGCACGCGTGCGTGGGTTCGTGGGGTGGCTGCCATGCGTGCGTGGGGGTGGGGGGTGGCTGGCATGCGTAAGTGGCTGTGGGGGTTGCTGGAATGCATAAGTGGGTTGTGGGGTGGCTGGCATGCGTGCGTGGGTGTGGGGGTGGCTGGCATGCGTGCGTGGATTGGTGGGGTGGCTGGCATGCATGCGGGCATGTGGGGGGTGGCTGGAATCCATGCGTGGGTTTGTGGGGTATAGCTAACATGTGTGCGTGGGTGTGGGAGGGGCTGGCATGCATGCGTTGGTTGACATGCCATGGATGAAAAATGCCAAGAAGAGTATATGGCCCCGCTGCCATCACCTGGTTGATCAACCAAGGGGATAGCCTGCACAGTGAGACACAAACACAGCAGACCCAGCAAAGCAAAATTCAGGTTGTTAGCGAGTGGAGATTACTTTTGACATGCTTGATGAAGAAATATATAACACACCTTCTATTGTCACACCTTCTATAAACAAATGGTTGATTGATCACCTTATACACCACGTAAACATGCTACCAGACGCGCTCTTCAGTCCAGTCAAAATCCACGTGCGAAGCAAGTCAGCTTACGCAGAAAGCACCATGAATGTCAGCCAGTACAGCAGTAAATGACGCCCCAAACCCGTGACCAGGCAAGCATCCAGAGGGGCTTTCACCGCCCAGTATATTCCAGAAAAAAGCATCACAGATCCTTGGGCAACGGACGTTCACACAGGACATGCGAAGGACCATGAAGATGGCGTCCTGCACGGCTAAGAAAATAAAACGCAGACCCTTGCTACGCTATGTCTTTGCTGCGACTAGGTGGATTCGGCGAAATGGAAAGAAC
>RPFO01000080.1:1325419-1425907 GCA_009746045.1 Mesostigma viride | reverse complement strand
TTGATCAAACCAAGGGGATAGCCTGCACAGTGAGACACAAACACAGCAGACCCAGCAAAGCAAAATTCAGGTTGTAAGCGAGTGGAGATTACTTTTGACATGCTTGATGAAGAAATATATAACACACCTTCTATTGTCACACCTTCTATAAACAAATGGTTGATTGATCACCTTATACACCACGTAAACATGCTACCAGACGCGCTCTTCAGTCCAGTCAAAATCCACGTGCGAAGCAAGTCAGCTTACGCAGAAAGCACCATGAATGTCAGCCAGTACAGCAGTAAATGACGCCCCAAACCCGTGACCAGGCAAGCATCCAGAGGGGCTTTCACCGCCCAGTATATTCCAGAAAAAGCATCACAGATCCTTGGGCAACGGACGTTCGCACAGGACATGCGAAGGACCATGAAGATGGCGTCCTGCACGGCTAAGAAAATAAAACGCAGACCCTTGCTACGCTATGTCTTTGCTGCGACTAGGTGGATTCGGCGAAATGGAAAGAACGCAACCATGAAAATGCATCAGAAAGAGAGCAGGTACTACCCCGCTCATCGAAACAAACGCCTCACCATCGGCACGCCGCTTACGTCCCGTGGCAAAAAATCCAGCGTTCTTTCCAATATGATGTGCGACAGCAGAAGCTCGTTGGCCACACCCAAGCCTTCCACGAACAGCAAACTGATTTCACTAGGCACCCAATACGTAAAGCAGTTAAGCATGATACTACAATACCTAAATCTACAACGACATTCCATTTCCAGGTCGCCATAGCGACACGGACCTCTCCCACGCAGGTATCACTCCGTTGACGCACCTCCATCTCATAAAACTTCGCACTTGCTCTTCAAACATAAAATTTTGACGTATAAAACCATGGCTGCGCATTCCCCATCCCAATTTTCTAGCCTACGTTGCCTGCCATCGCCAGCCAGCACAAGGAAAATTGCTCGCGCAGCACGTCACTTTGTTTTTCGCCCCGAGCATGCCGCACGCTTTGCCAATAATTCCCAGTTCCCACTGCCCAGCAAGACTTTTTTCCATGCGATTATACCATGCGATATACTTTAGAGATATTTCGGTGGAAGATACTTGGAAATTTCGTTACGTTCGTATTTCCATTGAAAATGTGCCAAATTTCGGCCTGAACTATTTCACCCCACCCTGACTGAACGCCAGTTCGGCTCTGAACCTTCCACCCGTCCTGCAAATTTGATCCATCCGTTCAGAAAATCGCATTCCATTCACGTTGTGGCCCTAACCTCGAGCGCGTTATTCGAAACGGCGTGCACCGGTTGGTCCCCTTGTCCAAAGTGGTGCAACGGGAAACTGGGAAAAGTTTGAGGAGAGATCCATTCGCCAAGAATTGTTTGACGTTTAAAAGAGTCAACGCGCCGTAATTCCTGAGGCCGCGCGGATTGGCGAGACGCCCCACCTGCCCGCAAAAGTCTGAACATGTTCAGCGTTTCAGCACCCGTTCAGACTTCCTGAGACTCGATCTCCAAGGTTTGGGGATTTTCTTTGTACTACGGCGATTGGCCATCTCGCTACGGTCCTGGACGTCGTCCGCTCCCGCGCTAGGGGGCGCGGGGGACGGCCCCACCTTCGGCCTACGGCCTCGGCCAAAGTTTTCGGGCTTCATAAATCGTAGTTACTAGTAGGGGACAAGAAAAAAATGGGGGAGGGGGGGCTATCGCCCCCCCTCCCCGACTTGAGAGGACGTGACTCGCCGCTAGCGGCCCAGAGGCCGATAGTCGACCTTCTGGGCGCCAACCGCACCGGCACGCGCGACGCGCCAAGACCCTTCCACGGAGGACGCGCGGGCGGACGATTCCGACCGGGACGAACCGCCGCCGTGCGCCACGCGCAACGGACCCTTCCCCGTCAACACCGTGGAAGCTCTCCGAGCGTGAGATACTTGGAAATTTCGTCACGTTCGTATCGAAAATGAAATTTCTGACAAATTTGTGAGCTCGGACAGAACCACAATGAATTTCAGCATACCATTCGATACAACAATGATATTTCGGCGTCGGATACTTGGAAATTTCGTTACGTTCGTATCGCCAGTGAAATTCTGACAAATTTTATCCTGAACTATTTCGCATCATAACATGACTCCGATGGGAGATCATCATGTAGCACTGGCTAACATATTCCCTTGCTGGATGGATGGAGGTAGGTGAAGAATTAAACCTTTTTGAATGACCTTATTTGTCTAATTGTAATTGCCTAGCACAGTCTACCTAGAGGAGGGCCCTGATTGGCACAATTGTGGCCATGTACGTAATTATGCTACATGTCGTACATGATCTCCCAACTAGTCATGTTATAATCTAATTTCATTTTAATGCTAGCATGTCTTGTTGCATGCCCTCAAAGCTAAAATTGTTTATCACATGCAGAGAGAGCCCGCACAATGAATTTCAGCGTACCATTCATTAATTAATTATACCATGCGATATACTTTACAGATATTTCGCTGTCAAATACTTCGAAATTTGGGTACTGCTTTTTGCAAGCCAGCCATAAGGACCAAACACTCCCATGCAAACTCCCATTTTCATCATTAATTAATATTCATTGAGTGGCAATCCTTTCATTCCTTTGTTCACACATGCACCATCCGTCATTCCCATTATTAAATTGAAAAAATTAAATCATAGCATGACTCCGTGGTGCCCACTATGACTTCATGGGGGGGGGCTGGCATGCTTGCGTGGATGTGGGGGGCCTCGCATGCGTGCGTGGGTGTGGGGGGGAGTGGCATGCATGCGTGGGTGTGGTGGGGGGGCCATGCATGCGTGGGGTTAGGGGGGGGCTGGCACGCGTGTGAGGGTTCGTGGGGTGGCTGCCATGCGTGCGTGGGTGTGTGGGGTGGCTGGCATGCGTACGTGGGTGTGGGGGGTGGCTGGCATGCATAAGTGGGTTTGTGATGGGCTGGCATGCGTGCGTGGGTTGGTGGGGTGGCTGGCATGCATGCGTGCATGTGGGGGGTCGCTGGCATGCATGCGTGGGTTTGTGGGGTAGCTGGCATGCAGGCGTGGGTGTGGGAGGGGCTGGCATGCATGCGTGGGTGTGGGGGGTGGCTGGCATGCATGCCTGCATGTGGGGTGGGGCTGGCATGCGTGCGTGGGTGTGGGGGGGGCTCGCATGCGTGCGTGGGTGTGGGGGGGGAGTGGCATGCATGCGTGGGTGTGGTGGGGGGCTGCCATGCATGCGTGGGGTTAGGGGGGGCTGGCACGCGTGTGTGGGTTGGTGGGGTGGCTGGCATGCATGCGTGCATGTGGGGGTCGCTGGCATGCATGCGTGGGTTTGTGGGGTAGCTGGCATGCGGGCGTGGGTGTGGGAGGGGCTGGCATGCATGCGTGGGTGTGGGGGGTGGCTGCATGCCTGCATGTGGGGTAGGGCTGGCATGCGTGCGTGGGTGTGGGGGGGGCTGCCATGCGTGTGTCGGGGGGCTGGCATGCGTGGGTGGTTGGCGGGGGAGTGGCATGCATGCGTGGGTGTGGTGGGGAGCTGCCATGCATGCGTGGTTTTAAGGGGGGGCTGGCACGCGTGCGTGGGTTCGTGGGGTGGCTGCCATGCGTGCGTGGGGGTGGGGGTGGCTGGCATGCGTAAGTGGCTGTGGGGGTTGCTGGAATGCATAAGTGGGTTGTGGGGTGGCTGGCATGCGTGCGTGGGTGTGGGGGTGGCTGGCATGCGTGCGTGGATTGGTGGGGTGGCTGGCATGCATGCGGGCATGTGGGGGGTGGCTGGAATCCATGCGTGGGTTTGTGGGGTATAGCTAACATGTGTGCGTGGGTGTGGGAGGGGCTGCCATGCATGCGTTGGTTGACATGCCATGGATGAAAAACGCCAAGAAGAGTATATGGCCCCGCTGCCACCAAAAATCACCTGGTTGATCAACCAAGGGGATAGCCTGCACAGTGAGACACAAACACAGCAGACCCAGCAAAGCAAAATTCAGGTTGTAAGCGAGTGGAGATTACTTTTGACATGCTTGATGAAGAAATATATAACACACCTTCTATTGTCACACCTTCTATAAACAAATGGTTGATTGATCACCTTATACACCACGTAAACATGCTACCAGACGCGCTCTTCAGTCCAGTCAAAATCCACGTGCGAAGCAAGTCAGCTTACGCAGAAAGCACCATGAATGTCAGCCAGTACAGCAGTAAATGACGCCCCAAACCCGTGACCAGGCAAGCATCCAGAGGGGCTTTCACCGCCCAGTATATTCCAGAAAAAAGCATCACAGATCCTTGGGCAACGGACGTTCGCACAGGACATGCGAAGGACCATGAAGATGGCGTCCTGCACGGCTAAGAAAATAAAACGCAGACCCTTGCTACGCTATGTCTTTGCTGCGACTAGGTGGATTCGGCGAAATGGAAAGAACGCAACCATGAAAATGCATCAGAAAGAGAGCAGGTACTACCCCGCTCATCGAAACAAACGCCTCACCATCGGCACCGCCGCTTACGTCCCGTGGCAAAAAATCCAGCGTTCTTTCCAATATGATGTGGCGACAGCAGAAGCTCGTTGGCCACACCCCAAGCCTTCCACGAACAGCAAACTGATTTCACTAGGCACCCAATACGTAAAGCAGTTAAGCATGATACTACAATACCTAAATCTACAACGACATTCCATTTCCAGGTCGCCATAGCGACACGGACCTCTCCCACGCAGGTATCACTCCGTTGACGCACCTCCATCTCATAAAACTTCGCACTTGCTCTTCAAACATAAAATTTTGACGTATAAAACCATGGCTGCGCATTCCCCATCCCAATTTTCTAGCCTACGTTGCCTGCCATCGCCAGCCAGCACAAGGAAAATTGCTCGCGCAGCACGTCACTTTGTTTTTCGCCCCGAGCATGCCGCACGCTTTGCCAATAATTCCCAGTTCCCACTGCCCAGCAAGACTTTTTTCCATGCGATTATACCATGCGATATACTTTAGAGATATTTCGGTGGAAGATACTTGGAAATTTCGTTACGTTCGTATTTCCATTGAAAATGTGCCAAATTTCGGCCTGAACTATTTCACCCCACCCTGACTGAACGCCAGTTCGGCTCTGAACCTTCCACCCGTCCTGCAAATTTGATCCATCCGTTCAGAAAATCGCATTCCATTCACGTTGTGGCCCTAACCTCGAGCGCGTTATTCGAAACGGCGTGCACCGGTTGGTCCCCTTGTCCAAAGTGGTGCAACGGGAAACTGGGAAAAGTTTGAGGAGAGATCCATTCGCCAAGAATTTGTTTGACGTTTAAAAGAGTCAACGCGCCGTAATTCCTGAGGCCGCGCGGATTGGCGAGACGCCCCACCTGCCCGCAAAAGTCTGAACATGTTCAGCGTTTCAGCACCCGTTCAGACTTCCTGAGACTCGATCTCCAAGGTTTGGGGATTTTCTTTGTACTACGGCGATTGGCCATCTCGCTACGGTCCTGGACGTCGTCCGCTCCCGCGCTAGGGGGCGCGGGGGACGGCCCCACCTTCGGCCTACGGCCTCGGCCAAAGTTTTCGGGCTTCATAAATCGTAGTTACTAGTAGGGGACAAGATCGGGGCTCCGCCCCCGAACCCCCGCTACTTGGCAGATTCTGTGCCTCAACGGCTTTTTGTGCCTCAACGGCGAGTACCAGCACAGCCGTACACTCCCGCTTACACAGCCCGCCCACTAGCAAGACAGCCGAACCTGTACGGCCGGCCACAGCCTGTGATTCCATGGATTACGCCACGATTCCATGCAAACTCATGGTGCCGGACGGGTTGCTGGCCTATTTTGGGAAGCCGGTGGCTGAACCGAACCGCAACTAAACCTGGTATGTCAGCACGTCAGGTCCGTCCGTCAGATTCCTCACTTTTTGCCAGCAACCGCCAAATACCACTTGAATCGGTCCTCTCCTCGCCGTTTTCCTCGCCAATTTCCCTCGTCCGGCCCAAACGCCTAGGCCAATTTCAAGCTGAACTTGGCACGCATCGTCGTCGATAGCTACGGAGCTTAGAAACTCGGAGTTCTGGACCGTTACGCGCAGGTAACGGCCGTTTTAGTCTGTTTTACTGACTACTACTGTCGTCACGGGGTATTTGTTTGAGTTCCCGTCTTAGAAGAGTTTGGGTGCCGGACGCTACGCGGTGACAGGCCGCTAGAAAGCCTACGGACGCGATCTGCTGAAAGATTTTGTGGAAACAAATTGTGCGTTCGGATTTTTGCGCTACTCGTGTACGGACAACGTTTGCCGGAAGAGTTTGCGGAACAATTGGGCCGACCTAAAAGTAGTATATAAGGGCAACAAGATCGGGGGCTCCGCCCCCGAACCCCCGCTACTTGGCAGATTCTGTGCCTCAACGGCTTTTTGTGCCTCAACGGCGAGTACCAGCACAGCCGTACACTCCCGCTTACACAGCCCGCCCACTAGCAAGACAGCCGAACCTGTACGGCCGGCCACAGCCTGTGATTCCATGGATTACGCCACGATTCCATGCAAACTCATGGTGCCGGACGGGTTGCTGGCCTATTTTGGGAAGCCGGTGGCTGAACCGAACCGCAACTAAACCTGGTATGTCAGCACGTCAGGTCCGTCCGTCAGATTCCTCACTTTTTGCCAGCAACCGCCAAATACCACTTGAATCGGTCCTCTCCTCGCCGTTTTCCTCGCCAATTTCCCTCGTCCGGCCCAAACGCCTAGGCCAATTTCAAGCTGAACTTGGCACGCATCGTCGTCGATAGCTACGGAGCTTAGAAACTCGGAGTTCTGGACCGTTACGCGCAGGTAACGGCCGTTTTAGTCTGTTTTACTGACTACTACTGTCGTCACGGGGTATTTGTTTGAGTTCCCGTCTTAGAAGAGTTTGGGTGCCGGACGCTACGCGGTGACAGGCCGCTAGAAAGCCTACGGACGCGATCTGCTGAAAGATTTTGTGGAAACAAATTGTGCGTTCGGATTTTTGCGCTACTAGGGTACGGACAACGTTTGCCGGAAGAGTTTGCGGAACAATTGGCGGACCATAATCGTAGTATAAAGGGCAACAAGATCGGGGGCTCCGCCCCCGAACCCCCGCTACTTGGCAGATTCTGTGCCTCAACGGCTTTTTGTGCCTCAACGGCGAGTACCAGCACAGCCGTACACTCCCGCTTACACAGCCCGCCCACTAGCAAGACAGCCGAACCTGTACGGCCGGCCACAGCCTGTGATTCCATGGATTACGCCACGATTCCATGCAAACTCATGGTGCCGGACGGGTTGCTGGCCTATTTTGGGAAGCCGGTGGCTGAACCGAACCGCAACTAAACCTGGTATGTCAGCACGTCAGGTCCGTCCGTCAGATTCCTCACTTTTTGCCAGCAACCGCCAAATACCACTTGAATCGGTCCTCTCCTCGCCGTTTTCCTCGCCAATTTCCCTCGTCCGGCCCAAACGCCTAGGCCAATTTCAAGCTGAACTTGGCACGCATCGTCGTCGATAGCTACGGAGCTTAGAAACTCGGAGTTCTGGACCGTTACGCGCAGGTAACGGCCGTTTTAGTCTGTTTTACTGACTACTACTGTCGTCACGGGGTATTTGTTTGAGTTCCCGTCTTAGAAGAGTTTGGGTGCCGGACGCTACGCGGTGACAGGCCGCTAGAAAGCCTACGGACGCGATCTGCTGAAAGATTTTGTGGAAACAAATTGTGCGTTCGGATTTTTGCGCTACTCGTGTACGGACAACGTTTGCCGGAAGAGTTTGCGGAACAATTGGCGGACCATAATCGTAGTATAAAGGGCAACAAGATCGGGGGCTCCGCCCCCGAACCCCCGCTACTTGGCAGATTCTGTGCCTCAACGGCTTTTTGTGCCTCAACGGCGAGTACCAGCACAGCCGTACACTCCCGCTTACACAGCCCGCCCACTAGCAAGACAGCCGAACCTGTACGGCCGGCCACAGCCTGTGATTCCATGGATTACGCCACGATTCCATGCAAACTCATGGTGCCGGACGGTTGCTGGCCTATTTTGGGAAGCCGGTGGCTGAACCGAACCGCAACTAAACCTGGTCTGTCAGTAGGTCTGGTCCGTCCGTCAGCTTTCCTCACTTTTTGCCAGCAACCGCCAAATACCACTTGAATCGGTCCTCTCCTCGCCGTTTTCCTCGCCAATTTCCCTCGTCCGTTCCAAACGCCTAGGCCAATTTCAAGCTCCACTCGGAACGCAAGGCTTTGGCGCTTAGCTACTTGGAAAATAAGACCGTTATGCGGAGGTTACGGCAGTTTCAACAAGAAACGCTTTTACTGATTGACGGTTGGCAGGTATTTGTTTGAGTTCCGTGTTGAGAAAGTTTGGCGCCAGACGCTACGCGGTGACAGGCCGCTAGAAAGCCTACGGCGCGATCTGCGAAAGATTTTGCGTAAACAAATTTGGCGTTCGGATTTTCGCTACTCGGTACGGACAACGTTTGCCGGAAGAGTTTGCGGAACAATTGGCGCACCAAAAGTAGTATAAAGGGCAACAAGATCGGGGGCTCCGCCCCCGAACCCCCGCTACTTGGCAGATTCTGTGCCTCAACGGCTTTTTGTGCCTCAACGGCGAGTACCAGCACAGCCGTACACTCCCGCTTACACAGCCCGCCCACTAGCAAGACAGCCGAACCTGTACGGCCGGCCACAGCCTGTGATTCCATGGATTACGCCACGATTCCATGCAAACTCATGGTGCCGGACGGGTTGCTGGCCTATTTTGGGAAGCCGGTGGCTGAACCGAACCGCAACTAAACCTGGTATGTCAGCACGTCAGGTCCGTCCGTCAGATTCCTCACTTTTTGCCAGCAACCGCCAAATACCACTTGAATCGGTCCTCTCCTCGCCGTTTTCCTCGCCAATTTCCCTCGTCCGGCCCAAACGCCTAGGCCAATTTCAAGCTGAACTTGGCACGCATCGTCGTCGATAGCTACGGAGCTTAGAAACTCGGAGTTCTGGACCGTTACGCGCAGGTAACGGCCGTTTTAGTCTGTTTTACTGACTACTACTGTCGTCACGGGGTATTTGTTTGAGTTCCCGTCTTAGAAGAGTTTGGGTGCCGGACGCTACGCGGTGACAGGCCGCTAGAAAGCCTACGGACGCGATCTGCTGAAAGATTTTGTGGAAACAAATTGTGCGTTCGGATTTTTGCGCTACTAGGGTACGGACAACGTTTGCCGGAAGAGTTTGCGGAACAATTGGCGGACCATAATCGTAGTATAAAGGGCAACAAGATCGGGGGCTCCGCCCCCGAACCCCCGCTACTTGGCAGATTCTGTGCCTCAACGGCTTTTTGTGCCTCAACGGCGAGTACCAGCACAGCCGTACACTCCCGCTTACACAGCCCGCCCACTAGCAAGACAGCCGAACCTGTACGGCCGGCCACAGCCTGTGATTCCATGGATTACGCCACGATTCCATGCAAACTCATGGTGCCGGACGGGTTGCTGGCCTATTTTGGGAAGCCGGTGGCTGAACCGAACCGCAACTAAACCTGGTATGTCAGCACGTCAGGTCCGTCCGTCAGATTCCTCACTTTTTGCCAGCAACCGCCAAATACCACTTGAATCGGTCCTCTCCTCGCCGTTTTCCTCGCCAATTTCCCTCGTCCGGCCCAAACGCCTAGGCCAATTTCAAGCTGAACTTGGCACGCATCGTCGTCGATAGCTACGGAGCTTAGAAACTCGGAGTTCTGGACCGTTACGCGCAGGTAACGGCCGTTTTAGTCTGTTTTACTGACTACTACTGTCGTCACGGGGTATTTGTTTGAGTTCCCGTCTTAGAAGAGTTTGGGTGCCGGACGCTACGCGGTGACAGGCCGCTAGAAAGCCTACGGACGCGATCTGCTGAAAGATTTTGTGGAAACAAATTGTGCGTTCGGATTTTTGCGCTACTAGGGTACGGACAACGTTTGCCGGAAGAGTTTGCGGAACAATTGGCGGACCATAATCGTAGTATAAAGGGCAACAAGATCGGGGGCTCCGCCCCCGAACCCCCGCTACTTGGCAGATTCTGTGCCTCAACGGCTTTTTGTGCCTCAACGGCGAGTACCAGCACAGCCGTACACTCCCGCTTACACAGCCCGCCCACTAGCAAGACAGCCGAACCTGTACGGCCGGCCACAGCCTGTGATTCCATGGATTACGCCACGATTCCATGCAAACTCATGGTGCCGGACGGGTTGCTGGCCTATTTTGGGAAGCCGGTGGCTGAACCGAACCGCAACTAAACCTGGTATGTCAGCACGTCAGGTCCGTCCGTCAGATTCCTCACTTTTTGCCAGCAACCGCCAAATACCACTTGAATCGGTCCTCTCCTCGCCGTTTTCCTCGCCAATTTCCCTCGTCCGGCCCAAACGCCTAGGCCAATTTCAAGCTGAACTTGGCACGCATCGTCGTCGATAGCTACGGAGCTTAGAAACTCGGAGTTCTGGACCGTTACGCGCAGGTAACGGCCGTTTTAGTCTGTTTTACTGACTACTACTGTCGTCACGGGGTATTTGTTTGAGTTCCCGTCTTAGAAGAGTTTGGGTGCCGGACGCTACGCGGTGACAGGCCGCTAGAAAGCCTACGGACGCGATCTGCTGAAAGATTTTGTGGAAACAAATTGTGCGTTCGGATTTTTGCGCTACTAGGGTACGGACAACGTTTGCCGGAAGAGTTTGCGGAACAATTGGCGGACCATAATCGTAGTATAAAGGGCAACAAGATCGGGGGCTCCGCCCCGAACCCCCGCTACTTGGCAGATTCTGTGCCTCAACGGCTTTTTGTGCCTCAACGGCGAGTACCAGCACAGCAGTACACTCCCGCTTACACAGCCCGCCCACTAGCAAGACAGCCGAACCTGTACGGCCGGCCACAGCCTGTGATCCCCTGGATTACGCCACGATTCCATGCAAACTCATGGTGCCGGACGGTTTGTTGACAGATTCCGTGCACTGAAATGCACGTGGCGGCTGCCCATATACCAACCTACGACGATCGTCGTAGGTTGGTCCATGGGCAGCCGCCACGTGCAGGGGAATAACTTCACCCGAACCTGTCCGGCCGGCCACAGCCTGTGATTACGACACGATTCCATGCATATTCATTGTGCCGGACGGTTTGTTGACAGATTCCGTGCTCTGAAATGCACGTGGCGGCTGCCCATAAACCACGTGCAGGGAAATAACTTCAGCATGACGTATGATTTGTAGGGATCTTCCCAGACTGCGCGCCAGATGGCAAACCATGAATGTTGCTAATATATATTCGATTGTCTTCGCCAAGTGGCACTTGCTAAACATTTTGGGTCTACATTCCCAAACACGGACAAGTGTGCGATTGCCACTTGGAGGTCGTGTGTTTGCGTGTGAAACTGACCCTCGAATCTTAGATTCTTCAACAAACTATAAAAGCAGCCCAACTTTTCATTCCAAGTACCCGCATTCCAAGCACCCCACCAACAACAACCGATTCCAAGTACCCCACCAACAATCACCACCTCCACCCCGATTCCAAGTACCCCAAGGTATTACTTCCAAGTCGCATGCCTTATTCATATTCCATTTGTAGGCCGGTGGACAGGTGTATTTCCTACATCATCCGCTTTTACATTTTGCATTTTGATGTGTGCTTAACTAACTTGTTTGCCTTTTGTTGTGTTTGTTTTGGTTGCATCAATATTCTTGTTTCACAGGTCCCATGGCGACACCGGCATCGCAGATCTACCGGCTCGCTGGCAAGATCATGCACGTCGGCATGTATACTCCCCCCTCAGGCCGCAACTTGCACGCATACCACATCATCGTTGTGGACAAAAACGGGAAGGCCCACACCGTCATTGCCAACGTGGATGACTTTCGTCGCCAGAACGGGCTGGACGTTGGCAAGGAGACCTTCCCCGTGGGCCAGCATGCTCAGTTTGTGACCAACACGCGGACACCATGTACTTGGAGTGCTTCTGGGTAGGTAGCAATCCCAAATCGCATTCCTTGTTCTTCATATACAGCTTGTGCATCACTATCTCAAGGAGACGACCAACATATATCTATTTCTTTGCCTTCTTGACTAACTTATTCTCGTTATTGTGTGCATTGTTGTGCAAGATCGGGGGCTCCGCCCCCGAACCCCCGCTACTTGGCAGATTCTGTGCCTCAACGGCTTTTTGTGCCTCAACGGCGAGTACCAGCACAGCCGTACACTCCCGCTTACACAGCCCGCCCACTAGCAAGACAGCCGAACCTGTACGGCCGGCCACAGCCTGTGATTCCATGGATTACGCCACGATTCCATGCAAACTCATGGTGCCGGACGGGTTGCTGGCCTATTTTGGGAAGCCGGTGGCTGAACCGAACCGCAACTAAACCTGGTATGTCAGCACGTCAGGTCCGTCCGTCAGATTCCTCACTTTTTGCCAGCAACCGCCAAATACCACTTGAATCGGTCCTCTCCTCGCCGTTTTCCTCGCCAATTTCCCTCGTCCGGCCCAAACGCCTAGGCCAATTTCAAGCTGAACTTGGCACGCATCGTCGTCGATAGCTACGGAGCTTAGAAACTCGGAGTTCTGGACCGTTACGCGCAGGTAACGGCCGTTTTAGTCTGTTTTACTGACTACTACTGTCGTCACGGGGTATTTGTTTGAGTTCCCGTCTTAGAAGAGTTTGGGTGCCGGACGCTACGCGGTGACAGGCCGCTAGAAAGCCTACGGACGCGATCTGCTGAAAGATTTTGTGGAAACAAATTGTGCGTTCGGATTTTTGCGCTACTCGTGTACGGACAACGTTTGCCGGAAGAGTTTGCGGAACAATTGGCGGACCATAATCGTAGTATAAAGGGCAACAAGATCGGGGGCTCCGCCCCCGAACCCCCGCTACTTGGCAGATTCTGTGCCTCAACGGCTTTTTGTGCCTCAACGGCGAGTACCAGCACAGCCGTACACTCCCGCTTACACAGCCCGCCCACTAGCAAGACAGCCGAACCTGTACGGCCGGCCACAGCCTGTGATTCCATGGATTACGCCACGATTCCATGCAAACTCATGGTGCCGGACGGGTTGCTGGCCTATTTTGGGAAGCCGGTGGCTGAACCGAACCGCAACTAAACCTGGTATGTCAGCACGTCAGGTCCGTCCGTCAGATTCCTCACTTTTTGCCAGCAACCGCCAAATACCACTTGAATCGGTCCTCTCCTCGCCGTTTTCCTCGCCAATTTCCCTCGTCCGGCCCAAACGCCTAGGCCAATTTCAAGCTGAACTTGGCACGCATCGTCGTCGATAGCTACGGAGCTTAGAAACTCGGAGTTCTGGACCGTTACGCGCAGGTAACGGCCGTTTTAGTCTGTTTTACTGACTACTACTGTCGTCACGGGGTATTTGTTTGAGTTCCCGTCTTAGAAGAGTTTGGGTGCCGGACGCTACGCGGTGACAGGCCGCTAGAAAGCCTACGGACGCGATCTGCTGAAAGATTTTGTGGAAACAAATTGTGCGTTCGGATTTTTGCGCTACTAGGTACGGACAACGTTTGCCGGAAGAGTTTGCGGAACAATTGGCGGACCATAATCGTAGTATAAAGGGCAACAAGATCGGGGGCTCCGCCCCCGAACCCCCGCTACTTGGCAGATTCTGTGCCTCAACGGCTTTTTGTGCCTCAACGGCGAGTACCAGCACAGCCGTACACTCCCGCTTACACAGCCCGCCCACTAGCAAGACAGCCGAACCTGTACGGCCGGCCACAGCCTGTGATTCCATGGATTACGCCACGATTCCATGCAAACTCATGGTGCCGGACGGGTTGCTGGCCTATTTTGGGAAGCCGGTGGCTGAACCGAACCGCAACTAAACCTGGTATGTCAGCACGTCAGGTCCGTCCGTCAGATTCCTCACTTTTTGCCAGCAACCGCCAAATACCACTTGAATCGGTCCTCTCCTCGCCGTTTTCCTCGCCAATTTCCCTCGTCCGGCCCAAACGCCTAGGCCAATTTCAAGCTGAACTTGGCACGCATCGTCGTCGATAGCTACGGAGCTTAGAAACTCGGAGTTCTGGACCGTTACGCGCAGGTAACGGCCGTTTTAGTCTGTTTTACTGACTACTACTGTCGTCACGGGGTATTTGTTTGAGTTCCCGTCTTAGAAGAGTTTGGGTGCCGGACGCTACGCGGTGACAGGCCGCTAGAAAGCCTACGGACGCGATCTGCTGAAAGATTTTGTGGAAACAAATTGTGCGTTCGGATTTTTGCGCTACTAGGGTACGGACAACGTTTGCCGGAAGAGTTTGCGGAACAATTGGCGGACCATAATCGTAGTATAAAGGGCAACAAGATCGGGGGCTCCGCCCCCGAACCCCCGCTACTTGGCAGATTCTGTGCCTCAACGGCTTTTTGTGCCTCAACGGCGAGTACCAGCACAGCCGTACACTCCCGCTTACACAGCCCGCCCACTAGCAAGACAGCCGAACCTGTACGGCCGGCCACAGCCTGTGATTCCATGGATTACGCCACGATTCCATGCAAACTCATGGTGCCGGACGGGTTGCTGGCCTATTTTGGGAAGCCGGTGGCTGAACCGAACCGCAACTAAACCTGGTATGTCAGCACGTCAGGTCCGTCCGTCAGATTCCTCACTTTTTGCCAGCAACCGCCAAATACCACTTGAATCGGTCCTCTCCTCGCCGTTTTCCTCGCCAATTTCCCTCGTCCGGCCCAAACGCCTAGGCCAATTTCAAGCTGAACTTGGCACGCATCGTCGTCGATAGCTACGGAGCTTAGAAACTCGGAGTTCTGGACCGTTACGCGCAGGTAACGGCCGTTTTAGTCTGTTTTACTGACTACTACTGTCGTCACGGGGTATTTGTTTGAGTTCCCGTCTTAGAAGAGTTTGGGTGCCGGACGCTACGCGGTGACAGGCCGCTAGAAAGCCTACGGACGCGATCTGCTGAAAGATTTTGTGGAAACAAATTGTGCGTTCGGATTTTTGCGCTACTAGGGTACGGACAACGTTTGCCGGAAGAGTTTGCGGAACAATTGGCGGACCATAATCGTAGTATAAAGGGCAACAAGATCGGGGGCTCCGCCCCCGAACCCCCGCTACTTGGCAGATTCTGTGCCTCAACGGCTTTTTGTGCCTCAACGGCGAGTACCAGCACAGCCGTACACTCCCGCTTACACAGCCCGCCCACTAGCAAGACAGCCGAACCTGTACGGCCGGCCACAGCCTGTGATTCCATGGATTACGCCACGATTCCATGCAAACTCATGGTGCCGGACGGGTTGCTGGCCTATTTTGGGAAGCCGGTGGCTGAACCGAACCGCAACTAAACCTGGTATGTCAGCACGTCAGGTCCGTCCGTCAGATTCCTCACTTTTTGCCAGCAACCGCCAAATACCACTTGAATCGGTCCTCTCCTCGCCGTTTTCCTCGCCAATTTCCCTCGTCCGGCCCAAACGCCTAGGCCAATTTCAAGCTGAACTTGGCACGCATCGTCGTCGATAGCTACGGAGCTTAGAAACTCGGAGTTCTGGACCGTTACGCGCAGGTAACGGCCGTTTTAGTCTGTTTTACTGACTACTACTGTCGTCACGGGGTATTTGTTTGAGTTCCCGTCTTAGAAGAGTTTGGGTGCCGGACGCTACGCGGTGACAGGCCGCTAGAAAGCCTACGGACGCGATCTGCTGAAAGATTTTGTGGAAACAAATTGTGCGTTCGGATTTTTGCGCTACTAGGGTACGGACAACGTTTGCCGGAAGAGTTTGCGGAACAATTGGCGGACCATAATCGTAGTATAAAGGGCAACAAGATCGGGGGCTCCGCCCCCGAACCCCCGCTACTTGGCAGATTCTGTGCCTCAACGGCTTTTTGTGCCTCAACGGCGAGTACCAGCACAGCCGTACACTCCCGCTTACACAGCCCGCCCACTAGCAAGACAGCCGAACCTGTACGGCCGGCCACAGCCTGTGATTCCATGGATTACGCCACGATTCCATGCAAACTCATGGTGCCGGACGGGTTGCTGGCCTATTTTGGGAAGCCGGTGGCTGAACCGAACCGCAACTAAACCTGGTATGTCAGCACGTCAGGTCCGTCCGTCAGATTCCTCACTTTTTGCCAGCAACCGCCAAATACCACTTGAATCGGTCCTCTCCTCGCCGTTTTCCTCGCCAATTTCCCTCGTCCGGCCCAAACGCCTAGGCCAATTTCAAGCTGAACTTGGCACGCATCGTCGTCGATAGCTACGGAGCTTAGAAACTCGGAGTTCTGGACCGTTACGCGCAGGTAACGGCCGTTTTAGTCTGTTTTACTGACTACTACTGTCGTCACGGGGTATTTGTTTGAGTTCCCGTCTTAGAAGAGTTTGGGTGCCGGACGCTACGCGGTGACAGGCCGCTAGAAAGCCTACGGACGCGATCTGCTGAAAGATTTTGTGGAAACAAATTGTGCGTTCGGATTTTTGCGCTACTAGGGTACGGACAACGTTTGCCGGAAGAGTTTGCGGAACAATTGGCGGACCATAATCGTAGTATAAAGGGCAACAAGATCGGGGGCTCCGCCCCCGAACCCCCGCTACTTGGCAGATTCTGTGCCTCAACGGCTTTTTGTGCCTCAACGGCGAGTACCAGCACAGCCGTACACTCCCGCTTACACAGCCCGCCCACTAGCAAGACAGCCGAACCTGTACGGCCGGCCACAGCCTGTGATTCCATGGATTACGCCACGATTCCATGCAAACTCATGGTGCCGGACGGTTTGCTGGCCTATTTTGGGAAGCCGGTGGCTGAACCGAACCGCAACTAAACCTGGTCTGTCAGTAGGTCTGGTCCGTCCGTCAGCTTTCTCGCTTTTTGCCAGCAACCGCCAAATACCCTTGAATCGGTCCTCTCCTCGCCGTTTTCCTTGCCAATTTCCCTCGTCCGTTCCAAACGCCTAGGCCAATTTCAAGCTCCACTCGGAACGCAAGGCTTTGGCGCTTAGCTACTTGGAAAATAAGACCGTTATGCGGAGGTTACGGCAGTTTCAACAAGAAACGCTTTTACTGATTGACGGTTGGCAGGTATTTGTTTGAGTTCCGTGTTGAGAAAAGTTTCGGCGCCAGACGCTACGCGGTGACAGGCCGCTAGAAAGCCTACGGCCGCGATCTGCGTAAAGATTTTGCGTAAACAAATTTGGCGTTCGGATTTTCGCGCTACTCGGGTACGGACAACGTTTGCCGGAAGAGTTTGCGGAACAAATGGCGCAGCCAAAAAGTAGTATAAAGGGCAATTCGTATATCCCACGCCAGTTAGATACTGTAATACTGTATCTAATGCAACTTTCCGTACGCAACGTTTCCTTCGGAACCTAACCGGATATTTTTATATGATTTATCCGGGCAACAAGCAATAGCATTTCGGGGTAATTGCATATGTAATGACATTATCCGACTTGTGCAATTCGACTTGCAAACTCAGCTTTCAGCGTCCTCAAGTGCTCTTCATGCGCCGGCGGTGTCCAGCAAAATACAGATATGGCCATATTTATGCAATTTTACATACATCTGTAGCACAATAAGTACCTCCTGATACGATCTACGTTGTCTGCCCTGCTCTTTTGCATTGCCACGCGCGCCAGCCCTTGTAACCTTTAGGTACTCCAGTAAGATCCACATCGGTAGGTTTCAAATAAGTGGCTTTTGCTTTCTTGTCAGCCTCAAAGCTCACTTCGCCCGGAAGCTTTTTCCGAAAATATCTATGATGTCTTGAAAAGCCATGGCGTGGACCGAGGGAAATGATTGTAACCACTTTTCAATTCTTTCTTGTACTCTGGTTCTCGCCTGGGCGCACTCTCCATGGCTTCTAAATTGCCACGTGGTTGGCGTTGGAAGCCGCAGGCGATCTTCATATTGACGGCCTTAGCGTCCTCGTTACCTTCTGGTTAACGAGACACCCTAGGTTGGCGTTTACTGCAACCGCCTCCGTACCACCTTGGCCATTACCGTATTGCGGTTTATCGGCGTGCTCCTTTCAGGCCTAGGGTAAGCATTTTTTAGCTTTGACGTGGCTGCAAAACCGCCACGTATCAATTAAATGCTTCTTAAGGGCTTTTTTCTCCACGTGCTATTTCAATGCGCCAAGTTCGGGCCTGGCATATCGGGTCCGGTAACTTGGTTGCATTATGCTGGCAGGTAATGCAACGAACCTTGGGATGCTGGGGTGACTGGCATGATGCATTGACTGGGAAACCACCCTGATGGCCTGACGGTCGCTTCCTTGGCGTCGCACCTCATCATTTACCATTCAGCCTTCCCCACACCTTGACTTCCCCCACTTTTCTCCGTAAGTGATGTGGTGGCCTTCCTCCCCCTATTTGCTTGTATCCTACTCGCCCTGCCCCTATGTCCAGAGACATACAACCCCACGCATGCATGCGCACACATTGTGGCCCTGGCCGCGCTGCCAGCAGCACCGGCATGCATGGCTAAGAAATGTTGTGCCCTCCTGCATGCTTGCAAGACGAAAAGTAGACGGCTATGGTTGGGCCATCTCCAGGAAGTTCCTGGAGATGCCCGTTACGGGCAAGTACGACACCTGTGCGTGCAACCCACCCTCTGTGGATGTCTGCCAGTGGGTGCCTAACCCTGGGGCTTATGTGCCCCAGGCACTGAGCTGTTAGCCTCTGTTAGGGGCATACAGCCTACAGGGTCTACCTGGACACCACAGTCCCCCTGTGCCGAGTCGCCCCATGTTTTCTGATGGGAACTGAGTCATTAAGGGTTTTGCGGTAGGACGAAACAAGGAATGAATGGGTCGCACAGGAACGAAGGTTTGCTTTACGCAGGGTACGCGGGATGTACAGTGCTGTGAAATGCGCATAATTTTTATGGGGAAGAGTATAGTGGCTGCATTGGCAGTTTTAACCAAGGGGCCAGTATTGGATTGGCTGGATTGGCTTTGTTTGCCAGCCAGTAACCCAGGGGCTTAGTTTCTTGATTAGCGTAATTGTTTGTTTTTTTTTTTTGCTAAACTATATCCATTGAAGCCAGTTTGTTTGTTGAGTTTTGTTTGTGCGGTGGATCGGGTTGCCCAGCCAATCAAAACGCTTATGTGAGACCTACCAATAGTTTAGTTATGTTTTCATTCTTTGTATGTTAGTTCAACCATAGCCAATCAGGAAGAAGGGATAAAAATTTCTTCTTCTTCTTCTTCTTCTTCTTCTTCTTCTTCTTCTTCTTCTTCTTCTTCTTCTTCTTCTTCTTCTTCTTCTTCTTCTTCTTCTTCTTCTTCTTCTTCTTCTTCTTCTTCTTCTTCTTCTTCTTCTTCTTCTTCTTCTTCTTCTTCTTCTTCTTCTTCTTCTTCTTCTTCTTCTTCTTCTTCTTCTTCTTCTAACCATGGCTAGGTGCAAAACGTTCGGCAGAAATATATATTTGCAAAGCTCCAAAAACCGACTCTGCATTTGTCATGCGTCCATTCTCAACGCCACCGGTACCCCGGAAACACTTAGCACTTTGAATGAGAGCGTGTCAAAACAACCCTCATCCCATGCTATATTAACCATACGATGCTTTCCCCCCTGTCCCATGCTATACGATGCCATTCACATTTTAAAACTGTTATCCAGCCCGGGAATGGCAAGTCAAGGAATGCGAATGGTTGGGTGGCCCTGTGGTCGTTACGCAATGTGACATTCTTCCTTTTCCCATGTCTCATCTTAGCCATGATGTTTATCTTTCGGTGATTTGAACCTCACCTGTTCTGGCCTGTTTGCCGGCAGGGCATCATGTTGCAGCCTCTGCTGCTTGTCATCGCTGGTGTCATCCTGTACTTCTTCAGTCGCTGTGTATGGTAAGGAACTTTCCATACGAACGGGACGGCTTTACCAGGGAGAGTTTATGGAGTCATACTGTTTTGCTTTAGTGTAGAAGCAAAGGGCAGTTTACGGATATGCCAGCTGATATGCAGAGCCAGCGGGCCTGATCTTGCATATGCCAGACATGTTGGTTGGCTTGCCATGTCCCGCCAGGTGGTCACATTAGTGTTTACTAACCCACGTTTACTACTGATACTGTGAAGAGTTGGTTCTACAGCTTTGAAACGCGAATGGATTATCCTTTGTCAGGATGGTGTGGCTTCTCGGCTGCTTCCTTTGTGCTCTGGTTGCAAATGTTTCAAGCCATACGTAGTCCACTAAATTGTCTTGGGTGTGGTGGTTGTATACGAAGGACTTACGCATTTGAATGCCTCTGCTTTCGCAAGCTAGCCCCAAATGGGGTTTCTTCAGCTAGCGCCTCACGTGACCCAACTGCCCAGTGTATGTCACAATCATTTCTTAACACTGACATATGTGTGCCCCCGTCACCGCTGCCTGGCCATCGACTGCAGGATGCTGTGCAAGGCTCTTTATATCACAACAGCAGATTTCCTGGGGTTGCCTGGTGCCCCCGTGCTAGCCATTAGTAAACGCACCTACCAATGGTCTTCTTCCTCTTCCAGTGATGACTCAACAAACAGGGAAACAACAGAACCAGGTGATTCCTTATATTCCAGTGATGACTCGTCGAAGATGGAAGCAACTGGCTCGCCAGCAGAGCAGTCAGCATCCAAGCTTGAGCTGGCACCCGGCGTTGCGGCCTTTGTCGAGGGCAGGTTCCTCACACAAGAAGAGTTTGAGCGCCAGGGTGAGATGGAGACGAAACGGCAGCTCAATAACTTATATGCATCAAATGAGTTCAAAGACTGGAAGATTACGAACAAGGAGCGCATCTCAGGCCTGCTCGATGGGCAATGTCCTGTTCAGCCACTAAGCAGAAGCTGTGAAGCCGAGAATGTGTCCGAGGAAAGTGGAGCGAGCAGCGTTGAATGATTGTGGGTTGGTTGTTCTTGGATTGTTTGCATGACCATGTTGTTGGATAAATCATAGGGTGACCCCGGGAGCGGGGTCACTCAAGAATGCGAGTAGGATGTTCAAAGCTCTCGAAGAATCGATGCATTAGCGAGAACTGATGGCCAGCGCAGATCCAGGAAACGACTGTGAATTGCAGGGCAGGAATGTTTGAGGCTAGATATTTAAAAATTATATGACTTGGTGTCTTGTAGCATTTGTGGCCGGGCCCACTTCGAATGTTCCGCGGTCCAAGCCAAGTGTGTGACACTTTTCCTTCAATTTTGATGTAAAAATCTTGAATTTTGGCTTGCGAACGTATAAATTTCACGTAAATATTACAATTTGTGGGTATTTATCTCATTGTAAGTCTCGTGTGACATAAAAACTTTACATTAGCGTGAAATTGCATTGTTTCATTGAAGAATATCATGGATACATTCGTCGCACTTGAGACGGAGTCGACTGAATTTACTAAAGACTCGTCCAACATAAAATAAAGTCTTCGAACGTCACTTCTTATTCTTGCTCCTTGCTTCTGCTTCCAATTTCTGCTCTTCTGTTTTGGACTTCTTCCTCTTTGGATCGATGGACATCGCAGGTGCCCACTTTGCCACATCATTCCAACTCTTTCCGTCCATCAGAGTCACCACCTTCTTCACATAGTCCAAAGGCATCCAGAACTTGCCCCGATGCAACTTTCCGCCCTCTGTCTCTTCTGGAAAAAACTTCATGCAAACGTCCCTCCATTTCCGATCGTATCCACCTACCTGCCCGTACAACTTCACCTCCTGTAACTTGGTATACTTTTGCTTTTCCCTACTCGCATTGGCCCTTCTCATGGTGTTCTCGGCCCACCCATCAATCCAGAAGCACTCCGGTGCTCCGTGTTTCTGTTCCCCGTCCATAAGTCTCATCCACAGCGTAGGCTTCTCATAAGGCTCTTGGCTCTGCGCATTCGCTTCCACCCCTTCAGACTGAGCAGTAAGTTTAGCTGCAGGACCGAAGCCCACCGCAGCGTTCGCCCGCACCACATCATTACCTGCGCGTAACCAATCGGCACATCAACGACGGACTAAAGTCAACGTAGATAGATTGCAAACGAATTAAAAAAAAAATTCAGGATACATGCCACGACCAAAACAGCGATTTCCTCACCCTTTGTTATTCCTTTCGGAGCTCGAGTAGCAGCTGTCTTGGGTCGAGACGAGCCGGAAGACTTGGAGGGCGCGGCAGGCTTCTTCCTCCCCTCAGACGTCGCTCTGCGAGTTGACCCTCCTGCCCCTCCACCCCTTGCCCTTCCATCACCCCTTCGCCTCCCTCCATCTTCCTCCTCCTCGTCGTCATCCCCGTCCTCCTCCTCCTCCCCCTCCTCCTCCTCCTCCTCCTCCTCCTCCTCCTCTCCTCCTCCTCCTCCTCCTCCTCCTCCTCCTCCTCCGCCTCCTCCTCCTCCTCCTCCTCCTCCTCCTCCCCCCTCCTCCCCTCCTCCCCTCCTCCCCTCCTCCCCCTCCTCCCCCTCCTCCCCCTCCTCCTCCTCCTCCTCCTCGGAGGAGGATGATGATGACTCGACTGGCTGCCTTCGAAGCTCTTTCTTGGGATACTTTGAAACGCGCGTAGGCGCGGAAGGAGCGACAGGCCGGGCAGAAGCGCCAGGCTCAGCTTCATCTTCGTCGTCCGAGATTTGAACAACTGCCTTTCGAAGCTTTTTGGAAGGGTGTGACTCCGGCTGCGGCTGGACAGACGGCCGCTGCCCACCCTTCCCTTTGTCCCGCGTCTTCTGCGGTGACGACTTCTCTCCCCCCTTAGACGTCTTCTGCGGTGACGACTTCTCTCCCCCCGTAGACGTCGCTCTGCGAGTCGACCCTCCTTCCTTTCCCTGTCCCTCGCCTCCCTCGTCCCCATCCGAATCTCCTTCCGCGTCATCCTCAGCCTTCCTCTTCTTCGCCAATGACGTCCACGAGACGTCAGGCATCTTCCCCATCCGAACCAGTAAGTCTTCGAAGCCATCCAATGACTTCTTTCCGCCAAAAACGACCACGATGGGACGCAACTCCCAGAAAAACTGCGTCGCTAGCTCGATAAGCTTCCTGTGGTAACCGGAAGCTCGTTCGACAGTTGTCTTTTTTGGAGGAACCATAAAGAGGTCATGGTCACCCCACCAGAAGTCCTTGAAGGACGTCCACTTGCGGCCGAACTCACCATCCAAATTCAGGATTCTACAGCACGGTAGTGGCGTCAGGCCATCGTCTTGCCTCGCGAAAGTGGATGGGAAGCCCTCACCGTCGCCCACCGCCACCTCCGCCGCCACCCTCCTCACAAATGCCTTCTTCCTGTCAGGGCCGCCTTTAGGGAGACTATGAGAAGAATACCAGACGGTCATCTTATCCCAGGAAATGCTGCGCCAGTTATACTCAATCGGCTCAGCACTTTTCTCTTCCACCTTCTCCCCCCCTTTCCCTGCAACTTTCTCCTTCGCCTCAACAACCGCCTCCTTCTTCCCTTCCCCTCCTTCCATCTTTTTTTGATAGTGGAGATACAAGTCCTTGTCCAGAAGGCCGTGCGAACCCTTCATGCTGAAGTTCGGAGCGGTTTTGTCGAGGAGATCCACTAGATCGATTTTGCTATCCATCAGATCCTTTCTCGGAATCCTTAGGTGATTGGCAAGACCTTCGGACTTTAAGAGGTAGGCGACATTGCGCGTGATGATGACGGCCTTCTCCCAAAATGCAAGGAATCGATCGACGACGTCCTTGTTCCTTGGCATCCGCCCAAGTAGTCGACAGCCGAACACCTCTTCAAATAAGCGAGAAGCCTTGTACTCCATATCAGCCCCCCCCTTACATTCGCCATCCAAGTCGGGCTTTTCCTGAAACTTAATAAGGATGAATTGGCGAACGCACTCAAGTACGTCCTTGGCCAACTCCACCAACTTTGACAGCTTTTCGGGCCCAACCTCCCCACTCATGATGCATTCACACACAGCGTCCATCATCGGAAACGACGCCAGGTTCCTTACAGACGTCCAGGACACCTTTTGCCCCTTCTTGGTGCCCTCGGCGTTAGCGAACCGGCATCTGAGAGTCATAGTCTCCTCAGAAGCTGGTGTGACTGAATTCTCATCATCCGGCCTGGCCTTTGTGAGGCGCAGGAAGGTGTTCGCCAGAACTCGATTGTAATTTGAAATTTGGGAAGGTTGGGCCTTGTTTTTTTTCCGCTCGCCTTCTTCCTCCCTCAACTCCCCCTTATCCTCCTTACTCCCCTCCAAACTCCCTTCCCTCCCGACTGATTGTTTGGTGGCCGGCAGGATGTACGCCAGCAGGTTCGTGTAATGGCCATCGGGAATAAAATGCCCTTTGCCCTGCTTCACGACGCCGTGCAAGTACAGCCTGTTGTAATTCCAAACATCCAGAAGCGCCTGCCCAAGCGTCCGATCCGCTACCGCCTGATCTTCGGCATTGGCGCCCTTGGAGATTTCGAATAGGCGATCCAGCTTCTTCTTCCCAACCTCCTGTCACGAACAGAGGAACGAAAAATTGACACACAAGAACAATTCAAGGGTCGACTTGCAGCGTGACGTTATGAACGCACGGGAGCGCGAAAAATGGTCTTCAGCGCCGAAATCGGTAAGTTAGGGTCACTCTGCGAAACCACCCCAGAAATATGTCGGGATGAGAGTTTGACTGCCATTGTCGTTTCTGTGTGCGACTTCCCGCATTTATAATGCATGATAAAGGAAGACTTTTGACATGGTCACTCCACAGTGCGACCCTTACTCGACATAACACGACGAAGTGGTGGAACTGCAGCGTCACCATTGCCATAGATAGAACTACCACTTACAGATATTTCCGGGAACTTTTTACACTCGTCCCAATTTGGAAGAAGGTCGGCCCCCCGAAGCAGAATGACGTTCGTTCCCCCGTACCCAGTATGGAATTGTTCCATAAGGGATGAGAAAAGTTTAGCCGCCGCGGCACTGTCCTTCGCGTTCTCAGACGCTGCCCCCCCTTCACACATTAGTTTCTTAACATGTGTCACACCGGGCGTCCATTCCCCCTCCAATTGCTTGAAAGACTTTAAACCCTTGAAATAGTGGTTTCCGTCGACCACCGCATATCGAAGAACGAGATATTCGCCATCAGGATGTTCTTCGTGAAATCTTGGGTCGAATGCCTTTAAGGAGGCCTGGCTTATTAGGCTGAAGACCTCCCTTGGTTGAAAATCAAAGGGCAGAACGTCGTCTTGTTCCCCGACTCGTGCATAGGTCCGGAACTCAACACCTCTCTTGAGGAAAGAAGCGGTGGACTTGGTTCCAAGATACTTCTCAATCTCCTTGTCGGACAAGGGGCGAAAGTAACGCGAGCCCACGAACTCCGCGTCAGTCCTAGCGCCATGGCATTTTTTCAGCCAATCCCGGTAAGGGCCGGTGGACGTGATGTGTTTGGCGAAGAGGCTTGGCTTGGTTTCCGCAAGCGCTTGAAAGGCGAACTGCCACACAGGGATGCACACCTTAAAATGCAAACTGTTTGTCTTTGCATTCAGCAAGATGCGCCCGTTCTCCCTGAACACCTCATCGCTTAGCAACCGCTGCCTCATGTTGTCAGGCAAAATCAGCCCGTTGACGGTGTGAATGCGCATGCTATTGCAACCGGTATCGATGAAGTCACTCGGTCGAATCCAACGGGATTCCCGCACAGCATTCGCGTCCCGAATGGCTTTGTCCCTGATCTCCTTCTCGGAGTCCACGGTCGTTGCCATCTTCCAATCTTTGATGATCGGCTCCTTGTCCACCTTTCCACTACTCGTCAGGATCCCCTCCTTGAAGAGCTTTGAAAGTGCTTTCAGAAGCTCAAGAAAAGGGGAGAAGGTAGGCCACTTTAATATATCCGACGCCGGCGCCTTGCCCCTGGCTTCGACGTAGTTAAGCATCTCCTTGACGAGTGCAAAAACGGCATCATTGCCGGCCAACCTTCCGTCACCGTCTCCTTCCCCCTCGGCACCCTGAACGAAGGCATTGACGAACATGAGACAAGAAAGCAATAAATAGTTAACGTATGCATATAGTCCGCGAGCGTAGGAAAATCTCAGAGTAGGGTGCTAAGAACACAGAAGGTAAAAAGGGTCACTCCACGGAGCTACCCCTCTGAATCTAAATCACCAAAAACGCACCGCTTCCTTTTCTCCCGCCTTCTTCCCCTTCTTTCCTTTTCCGCCTTTCTCCCCCTCGCCACCCTGGAGGAAGGCATTGACAAGATGAGACAGGAAAACAATAAATAGTTTAACGTTTGCAAATAGTCGGCGTGCAGACAAAAAATACCGAATAGGGTGCAAAGCACGGAGAAGGTAAAAAGGTTCACTCCACAGAGCTACCCCTCTAAATCTAAATTCCGCAAAAAACGCACCTCTTCCTTTTCTCCCGCCTTCTTCCCCTTCTTTCCCTTCCCGCCCTTCTCCCCCCGGCCGCGTCATCCTCCCCCTTATCCTTCCCCTTCTCCTTTTTATCCGCATCCCTCTTCTTTTTGGACGCTTTTGCCTGACCCTCAAGCAGCTTCGCCCGTTCACGATCCCTTCTCTTGAGATCCCACTTCATGAACTTGATGACCTTGTCCACCTTCGCCTCCGTGTACGCCTTTGGTTTCCACTTGAACTTTTCGGTGCCCTTGGACTTGACTTGGTTGACAAAATCATAGGCCAGGTCACCGTTGAAGGTGTCGGCGCCTTGCATTGCGAAATCGGCCGCCGCCTCAACGCGTAGTTGGGTGAGATACTTGCGAAACTCCCCGGCACCCATCGTAACATCCTTAGGGGGATTGCCTAGGATGAGTTCGCCAATATCACAGCAGTCTGCACCTTCTTCCTTCTGCAATAAGCTTTAGGTAAGCTGCTTGGAGTGTCGTCGTCGCCTTTTTTTAGCCTGCTGGAAGGTATACCAACAACACACAACATACACATGAAGCGAAATGTATTAAGAAGAATAATCTGAACTCTGGCATCCTAGCTCTGCAGCGCGACCTTCAGCGTTAAAACTTAAAAAACATTGCACAAACCTTTGCCTTCCCCTTCCCCTTCGGAGTTGGCTCGGGCTCATTTTCTTCCTCCTCCTCCTCCTCCTCGTGCTCCTCCTCCTCTTCCTCCTCGTCCACCTCCTGCTCCTTCTCCTCCTCTTCCTTCTCGTCCACCTCCTGCATGAAAAAAAAATAATAATAATTCAGACGATGACATAAAAAAAACGAGCATTAATTTTGTTTTAACGTTGCTCTGCGGAGCGACCCCAACCCTAAGCTTGAACAGTAAAATGAAACAAATTTCCTACCTCTACGTTCTCCGTCCCCATCCCTTCGACCTCTTCGAAAGGTTGATCGTCATCCTGCAAGACGAAACGTGCGTTCAGATAAATATACAAAGTCAGTCAAAACAGGAACTATTTCTTGAATATCCTATCTTCACAAATCGACCCGAACCTTTAGCGGCATTTGCTTACCTCCGGTTCCACGCTGAAGGACTTTGTCCCTCAAAACATGGAATGTCACCCTCCTGGCGGGAAGTAGAGCAAGAAATGCGTTCATCGTTAGTAACAATTTTCAACAAAAGAAATACACAACACTAATCTAAACGGACTGAATAAAAATGTACACAAATGTCAATAATTACCTCAATGTCAAATCTCCACTCCCGCAACACTTGTCCGATCGGCCACATCTCAGATGGAGTTGTGTGGCTCAGTTCGTTTTCGAAAAACGTCCGAAGAAAAAACAAGTGAGATAGCATGTCCTGACTCCATGATTTCTCGTTTATGTTCGCCGTCACTAACGACAGGCAGTCGTCGATCCCCTTGTACTCAAGCCATGCGACAACCTCCTTTCGTGGGGGCTCATACTGTCCGGCCATGTCGAACTCCCCACTCTGACGAAAACGCAGGATCTCATCCTCGCACAACTGAAGAAACAATTCAACAGCTCGACTCGGAAGAATAGGGTCTGGGTTCACCCTAAACTGCGCCATCCACACTGAATACGACGAAAGGAAGTGCGATCTAACCCCATCCAAATCTTCAATCACTTCCGAACCAGCCCTGAACAACTCGGGAGATACCGAGTGGTCCATGGCGATCAGAAAGTCGCCGAAGACATCCCAGTCGAACTGTGCAGCCTTGAACCCTTTCTTCAAGAGCAGATTGACATCCGTTTCCGTCAGCGGGGAGGTGTCCCAATCCTCACCTGTCTTCCCCTGCTCTAGGACCTGGTACATTTCCCACCTGCAGACAGATATGATGATGTCAAAATACTCGTGTGACAATGGGTGCTGTCTCGTGTCCTTGCAGTACTGTTTGGTCGCACAAGACAGCTTGATCCAGACGAGCAGGCTTCGAGGAACATAAGCTGTAACATCCACTGCGTCGGGTATATTCGACCCGCACTCGGTAACAAGCAACTCGAAGGTGTCGAAAAGAGATGCAATTTCTTTCCCCTTTAACCTTTTGCCTCGAAGGCTCCGCCCCATGACTTCGAACAAAAGATCACGAAGTGTTGGATCACTCCAAGGGTTCATCTTCTCATCAGACCCGACTGACAACCTCTCATGCCAGACACCGTCATCGATCGCAACTTCGATCTCCTTCGACACAAAGGTGCTCAAGAACGACTTGGCGTCATCGTTCAGATGTTTTTCGTAAGTCGTCAACCATGACTTCCATATTTCCAAGCCCCTCAACTGGATCGGCTGCACACAGGTCCACAAAACGAAA
Source organism: Mesostigma viride (assembly GCA_009746045.1). Taxonomy (NCBI): domain Eukaryota; kingdom Viridiplantae; phylum Streptophyta; class Mesostigmatophyceae; order Mesostigmatales; family Mesostigmataceae; genus Mesostigma; species Mesostigma viride. Next base: position 1,397,332 of record RPFO01000080.1, on the reverse strand, counting down.
CAAAAGCATAATCGGAAAAAAAGTTTAGGGTCACTCTGCGAAGTGACCCTTCATAAAAAAATCTCAAACAGAACGAACGACTAACTGACATGCACTATGAAGCGGCGAAAAAATTATTAGCTCACCCGCAATTTCTCCTCCCCACTCCCAACCTCGGCGTTCCCCTGAGACTCTGTCTCATCTCCCCCTTTCTTCCTCTGGATGCAGCAAGACAGAGGAAAGCATACTCGTTGAAAAAGTTTAGGGTCACTCTGCGAAATGACCCTCCATAAATTAATCACACATGCAAAGGAAACGGCAACTCAGAAATGATGGACAAATGAACAAAGAACAAAGGCGAAAAACACAGGATTACTTATCGCTCACCTCCGTTGTTGTCCCGCTCTTCTTGGGATCCTCTGACTTCTTTTCGTCTGCCCCCCGCTTCCTCTGAAATCAAAACAACAGGGAAAAGCATACTTGTTGGTTCAGGTTAGGGTCACTCTGCGAAATGACCCATTCATGGTCAGACGAGCTTAGCAGAGATAAGGAATAACGAAACCGTTAAAAAAAACACGCACACTAATGGGGGTAAAAACTGTTTCTCACCTGAGACGGCTCCGTACCCTCCTTCTCCGAGACCCCCGCGGTCTTCCCATCCACCTCCGTCGACTTTTCTGCAGCCTGCGCCTTCCTGCGCTCCTCCTCAAGTTTGGCTTGGTATTTCAGGCGTGCCGCCACACCCGCCTCCATCATCCTCTTCCCCTCCTCCTGCACCTTCCTCTTCGCCTTTGCCTCCTCGTCCTTCTTTTTCCTTTCCTCATTCGCCTTTCTCTCCTTTTCGTCCCGCTCCCACGACGCCCTCCTCTTCCTGCGCTCCGCCTCCTCCATCTCCGCAGCTTCCATTTCTGCCTGCTTCGCCTCTCGCTCTGCCCTTTCCTTCTTCACCCATTCCCTCTGCTCCCTTTCCAGGAGCTCCTGGGCGGCCTTCCGTTCCTTGTCCTTTTTCTCCAGATTCACCAGATCTTCGGCGTGCTGCGTTGCCTGATCCAGATAAGAAGTCAGAAGTGCCATGCGGTCATTCCTTCTCTTTCTTTCCTCCTCCGGAAGATCCTCCAGTGGCCTTGGGTCTGCCTTGTCCCTGTCCTCCATGCTGATCAGGAGGTCAATGTTCTTCTGCAGATCACGCAGGAACCGCTCATGGTCATCCTCCTTCTCCTCCCATTCCGCTCTTGCTTTCTTTCTTGCCTGTGGGGAGCGGCTCCTCGGAGGTGAGTTTGACGACCGGCGCTTGGGTGGCGACCGGCGCTTGGGCGGAGACTTCCGACCGTGAGACTTTGCAGGCGACTTGGGCGGTGATCGGGACTTGGAGGTCGCCCCCTTCTTTGGAGGGGAGCTTTGGGGAGACGCGGGCTGCGAGCTGGGCTGTGAGGTCGAGGCCTCGGGTAGGGACCTTGAAGGAGACCTGGGCGACGTGCTGACCTTCGAGGTCGAAGCCTCGTGGTGGGACCTTAGAGGTGACTTGGGCGGCGGGCTGCCCTGCTCAGACGCCTCGTGGTGGGCCCTTGGAGAAGACTTGGGCGGCGAGCTGGGCTTCGAGGTAACCACCTCGACGGGGGCGGACCTCGGCGAGTTTGAGGTCGACTTCCCGAGGACGGGGGACTCCTTGTTGATGGCGGGCCGCTGGGGAGACTGTGGAGACACAACGGAGCTGGACCCAGCCCCGGCAGCCTGTGCCTCAGGTGCGGGCCGCTGAGGAGACTGTGGAGACACAACGGAGCTGGACCCAGCCCCGGCAGCCTGTGCCTCAGGTGCGGGCCGCTTGGGAGATTTGGAGGCCGACGCCTCCACGGAGCTTGGCCCAGCCCCGGCAGCAAGCATTGTTGACAGAGGAGGAAACTCCTCTACGCCCTTGGGCGGAGAGGCGGGTGGCGTACTATACTTAGGAGACTCGCTCGTCGACTTGACCTTGTCGACATAGGTGGCCCTCTCCACCTCTTTTCCCTTCTGAAGCAAGGAGGCCCTCTCCTGCTCCTCCTTTTCCTTCTGAAGCTGAACTTCCCTCTCCTTCTCTTGTTCCTTCTGCGGCAAATAAGGAAAAACAAATAGACCAATGTCGGATGAAGAAAGTGTAAATTCGCATCAGCGTGAGGGGTGGCGCTGCAGCGCTACCCTAAGAAGAAACAAGGATGAAATCCCATTCAGGTTTGGGAAAAAAAAATCGAAGATGTAACTTTTATAAACGTATCTGGAAAGGGTGACTCGGCAGCGCGACCTTACAACACAAATGTGATTGAATAACGTATCTTGGAAAGGTCACTCGGACGCGCTACCCTACAAACAAAATGTTATTGAATAACGTATCTGGAAAGGGTGACTCTGCAGCACTACCCTACAAACAAAATGTTATTGAATAACGTATCTGGAAAGGGTGACTCTGCAACGCGACCCTACAACCAAAATGTGATTGAATAACGTATCTTGGAAAGGTGACTCTGCAGCGCTACCCTACAAACAAAATGTTATTGAATAACGTATCTTGGAAAGGTGACTCTGCAGCGCGACCCTACCAACAAAATGTTATTGAATAACGCATCTTGGAAAGGTGACTCTGCAGCGCGACCCTACAAACACTGAATGGAAGTTTGCATTGTGAGGGGGTCACTCTGCAGCGCGACCTTACAAACAAAGACTGCGACATTGCGCAAGGGTAGGGGTCACTCTGCAGAGCGACCCTACCCAAAAACAATACTAACCACTCCCCAAAAAAATCACGCATGGATGGTGGTGGTGGGTGGCTGGCAGGCATGGATGGTGGTGGTGGGTGGCTGGCACGCATGGATGGTGGTGGTGGGTGGCTGGCACGCATGGATGGTGGTGGTGGGGTGCTGGCATGCATGGATGGTGGTGGTGGGTGGCTGGCACGCATGGATGGTGGTGGTGGGTGGCTGGCACGCATGGATGGTGGTGGTGGGGTGCTGGCATGCATGGATGATGGTGGTGGGGTGCTGGCATGCATGGATGGTGGTGGTGGGTGGCTGGCACGCATGGATGGTGGTGGTGGGGTGCTGGCATGCATGGATGGTGGTGGTGGGTGGCTGGCACGCATGGATGATGGTGGTGGGTGGCTGGCATGCATGGATGGTGGTGGTGGGGTGCTGGCACGCATGGATGGTGGTGGTGGGGTGCTGGCATGCATGGATGATGGTGGTGGGGTGCTGGCATGCATGGATGGTGGTGGTGGGTGGCTGGCATGCATGGATGATGGTGGTGGGGTGCTGGCATGCATGGATGGTGGTGGTGGGTGGCTGGCATGCATGGATGATGGTGGTGGGTGGCTGGCATGCATGGATGGTGGTGGTGGGGTGCTGGCACGCATGGATGGTGGTGGTGGGGTGCTGGCATGCATGGATGATGGTGGTGGGGTGCTGGCATGCATGGATGGTGGTGGTGGGTGGCTGGCATGCATGGATGATGGTGGTGGGGTGCTGGCATGCATGGATGGTGGTGGTGGGTGGCTGGCATGCATGGATGATGGTGGTGGGTGGCTGGCACGCATGGATGGTGGTGGTGGGTGGCTGGCACGCATGGATGGTGGTGGTGGGGTGCTGGCATGCATGGATGGTGGTGGTGGGTGGCTGGCACGCATGGATGGTGGTGGTGGGTGGCTGGCACGCATGGATGGTGGTGGTGGGGTGCTGGCATGCATGGATGATGGTGGTGGGGTGCTGGCATGCATGGATGGTGGTGGTGGGTGGCTGGCACGCATGGATGGTGGTGGTGGGGTGCTGGCATGCATGGATGGTGGTGGTGGGTGGCTGGCACGCATGGATGATGGTGGTGGGTGGCTGGCATGCATGGATGGTGGTGGTGGGGTGCTGGCACGCATGGATGGTGGTGGTGGGGTGCTGGCATGCATGGATGATGGTGGTGGGGTGCTGGCATGCATGGATGGTGGTGGTGGGTGGCTGGCATGCATGGATGATGGTGGTGGGGTGCTGGCACGCATGGATGGTGGTGGTGGGTGGCTGGCATGCATGGATGATGGTGGTGGGTGGCTGGCATGCATGGATGGTGGTGGTGGGGTGCTGGCACGCATGGATGATGGTGGTGGGTGGCTGGCACGCATGGATGGTGGTGGTGGGTGGCTGGCACGCATGGATGGTGGTGGTGGGTGGCTGGCACGCATGGATGGTGGTGGTGGGTGGCTGGCACGCATGGATGGTGGTGGTGGGTGGCTGGCACGCATGGATGATGGTGGTGGGGTGCTGGCACGCATGGATGGTGGTGGTGGGTGGCTGGCACGCATGGATGATGGTGGTGGGTGGCTGGCATGCATGGATGGTGGTGGTGGGGTGCTGGCACGCATGGATGGTGGTGGTGGGTGCTGGCATGCATGGATGATGGTGGTGGGGTGCTGGCATGCATGGATGGTGGTGGTGGGGTGCTGGCATGCATGGATGGTGGTGGTGGGTGGCTGGCACGCATGGATGGTGGTGGTGGGTGCTGGCATGCATGGATGGTGGTGGTGGGTGGCTGGCACGCATGGATGGTGGTGGTGGGTGGCTGGCACGCATGGATGGTGGTGGTGGGTGGCTGGCAGGCATGGATGGTGGTGGTGGGTGGCTGGCACGCATGGATGGTGGTGGTGGGTGGCTGGCACGCATGGATGATGGTGGTGGGGTGCTGGCATGCATGGATGGTGGTGGTGGGGTGCTGGCATGCATGGATGGTGGTGGTGGGTGGCTGGCACGCATGGATGGTGGTGGTGGGGTGCTGGCATGCATGGATGGTGGTGGTGGGGTGCTGGCATGCATGGATGGTGGTGGTGGGTGGCTGGCACGCATGGATGGTGGTGGTGGGGTGCTGGCACGCATGGATGGTGGTGGTGGGTGCTGGCATGCATGGATGATGGTGGTGGGGTGCTGGCATGCATGGATGGTGGTGGTGGGTGCTGGCATGCATGGATGGTGGTGGTGGGTGGCTGGCACGCATGGATGGTGGTGGTGGGTGCTGGCATGCATGGATGGTGGTGGTGGGTGGCTGGCACGCATGGATGGTGGTGGTGGGTGGCTGGCACGCATGGATGGTGGTGGTGGGTGGCTGGCAGGCATGGATGGTGGTGGTGGGTGGCTGGCACGCATGGATGGTGGTGGTGGGGTGCTGGCATGCATGGTGGTGGTGGGGTGCTGGCATGCATGGATGGTGGTGGTGGGTGGCTGGCACGCATGGATGGTGGTGGTGGGTGCTGGCACGCATGGATGGTGGTGGTGGGGTGCTGGCATGCATGGATGATGGTGGTGGGGTGCTGGCATGCATGGATGGTGGTGGTGGGGTGCTGGCATGCATGGATGGTGGTGGTGGGTGGCTGGCACGCATGGATGGTGGTGGTGGGGTGCTGGCATGCATGGATGGTGGTGGTGGGTGGCTGGCACGCATGGATGGTGGTGGTGGGTGGCTGGCACGCATGGATGGTGGTGGTGGGTGGCTGGCAGGCATGGATGGTGGTGGTGGGTGGCTGGCACGCATGGATGGTGGTGGTGGGTGGCTGGCACGCATGGATGATGGTGGTGGGGTGCTGGCATGCATGGATGGTGGTGGTGGGTGCTGGCATGCATGGATGGTGGTGGTGGGTGGCTGGCACGCATGGATGGTGGTGGTGGGGTGCTGGCATGCATGGATGGTGGTGGTGGGGTGCTGGCATGCATGGATGGTGGTGGTGGGTGGCTGGCACGCATGGATGGTGGTGGTGGGGTGCTGGCACGCATGGATGGTGGTGGTGGGTGCTGGCATGCATGGATGATGGTGGTGGGGTGCTGGCATGCATGGATGGTGGTGGTGGGGTGCTGGCATGCATGGATGGTGGTGGTGGGTGGCTGGCACGCATGGATGGTGGTGGTGGGGTGCTGGCATGCATGGATGGTGGTGGTGGGTGCTGGCATGCATGGATGGTGGTGGTGGGTGGCTGGCACGCATGGATGGTGGTGGTGGGGTGCTGGCATGCATGGATGGTGGTGGTGGGTGGCTGGCACGCATGGATGATGGTGGTGGGTGGCTGGCATGCATGGATGGTGGTGGTGGGGTGCTGGCACGCATGGATGGTGGTGGTGGGGTGCTGGCATGCATGGATGGTGGTGGTGGGTGGCTGGCACGCATGGATGGTGGTGGTGGGTGGCTGGCACGCATGGATGGTGGTGGTGGGGTGCTGGCATGCATGGATGATGGTGGTGGGGTGCTGGCATGCATGGATGGTGGTGGTGGGTGGCTGGCACGCATGGATGGTGGTGGTGGGTGGCTGGCACGCATGGATGATGGTGGTGGGGTGCTGGCATGCATGGATGGTGGTGGTGGACATATCGCTGGCTGAGGACCAACACGAAAAAAGAAGCCATATCGCTGGCTGAGGACCAACACGAAAAAAGAAAACATATCGCTGGCTGACGACCAACACGAAAAAAGAAAACATATCGCTGGCTGACGACCAACACGAAAAAAGAAAACATTTAGCTGGCTTAGGACCAACACGAAAAAAGAAAACATTTAGCTGGCAGAGGACCAATACGAAAAAATACTCTGGTCGCTCGCTGAGGACCAACCCTTAAAAAGAAGCCGTGTCGCTGGCTGAGGACCAACACGAAAAAAGAAAACATATTGCTGGCTGAGGACCAACCCTAAAAAAGAAGGCATATCGCTGGCTGAGGACCAACACGAAAAAAGAAGCCATGTCGCTGGCTGAGGACCAACCCTTAAAAAGAAGGCATATCGCTGGCCGAGAACCAACCAGAAAAAAGAAGTCATGTCGCTGGCTGAGGACCAACACGAAAAAACAAGCCATATCGCTGGCTGAGGACTACAAAAGGGCATCATAGACGCCACCCTGCTCGCGCGAGTAAGTAGGGGTTCGTTGCACATTTACCTGCACGCATAAATCAGGAAGGGGGAAAAACGGCATTGAACAGGACCACGATTAGAATTGGGCTAGCTATAAACTAACCGGACCATTTGAAGGCATAGCAACAAACATCACGCTCGACATCAAAAAAGACTGCGCTGTTGATGCACCTTTTTCATTATGGCGGCGAGTTGAGGCGGCATTTGTCTCACCATCTTCAGGCAGCGATGATTATTACAGAAAACAGCTATGGCGGCAGCAGTGGTGGTGCGGTTTTCGAAACCCAACAGCTGTTGTGACCGATCGTCCGTGGAGCGACCCCTGTCAACGGCCCAGCGTAACCGGCGTTCAGGACGGAAAACGTGGCATGCTCGCCATTCGGCCAACGAGGCGAAACGCGGCGCTAGATTATTCTTATTGACAAACCGCGCATGCGGATTGGACGACTCACAATGTGACGTAATCCAAGCGTCGGTCTTCACGGTCCCGCAGGTATAAAAAGGAACAACACGCAGCCAATTTGACGCTACAATCGGGATGTTTGGATTCGGGCGTCACCATGCTGCCGTGGATAACGACGTCCGCGGTTCGATTCTAGCGTGAGCCCGGTGCTTTTTTGCACGTCGTCTGAGAGATCATCTGTCATATTACCACCAGTCGTCACTCTGCAAAGCGACGTGCCTACTGCCACGTGGTATGGCAAAAATTTCGAATGCAGAACTTTTGGGGTATACAAATAAATATATTCATGAATCGGGTATAGTAAATGTATGGGGATATATACTAACATGCTAGCCAATATATTTATACTTTCTGCTGTCCATATGCTTATTATTATGATTATTGTTATGAATATGATATATGTTCTTTCTAATATTTGTTAAATATATTTTCCTATTTACTGCTAACTTACTGTACTAGTTTTTTATATAAATGACTAGTACTAGATAGATTAATGCCATGAATACAAATTTAAAATATTGATTAAATTTTATGACAATATTACATATATTTATGGACATCACTCTTTTTTTCATACAATAAGTAGAAAATATTTAGTATTAGAGATAGCTAGTCTGTCCAGTTCATATTTCTTCTATCTAAACAATAATGATTGTAATAGAAATAGTACTAAATACTAATTAAAACTATATAAATACCAATAAATACTTTCCATATTTCTGCTACATAATTAAACAATAATGATTAAAACAATTATGTTCAATATTCAATTTCATTTAGTAGAATCTTAAATAATTCCATGAATTAATTCACGTATTTTCCTGTCTTGGTGTGATCATCCAGGTACCTCGATCGGCAACGACACGACACGCCTGAAAAATGAGCCGGGAAGGTGTGTTTCCAATGATGCAAATCTTGGTCGCGCTGCAGCGCGACCTCTTCTCAGTTCCATACGAAAAGGCCTTAAAACTTGTGTGTAACTTCGCAAGGGTCGCGCTGCAGAGCTACCAAAAATTTCATGAAGTTTGACTTTCTCTATATTTGCTTCGCAATTGAGATTCTTTTGTATCTGCGAAGAAGGTGGGGTCATTTCGCGGAGTGACCCTGCTAATATGTAAATTTTTCCGTGAATTTCTTTTTGTTTCTGCAGCACGGGAACGGGTGTTTCTTTCGCCAACCTCCTCCTCCTTGCGTGGCGGCTTTGCTAATCGACTCAATGCCCACAACTTGAGCATCGGGACACCGACGCCCCTTGCAGCGGATCTGAAAAACAGCTCGAAACGAAATTTCGGGAATGAGAACCGCAGCACCTCGCCCGCCTTCAGGAAGCCAGCGAAAAGGCCTGGCCAGTACGCCGAGAAGAAGTCTGTTGTGGGGACTCATCTTGCTGATGAGGCGTACAACGTAGTTCATCACATGAGGAATGAATCTACCAAGCGGGCCTCTTTTGAGGAGATTGTTGATGGCTTCAATAAGAGGGCTGACGAGCTCAAGGCGGAGCATTTTGACATTCCGGTGGCCAAGCTTTTTGATGAGCAGCGGCTTGCACAACTGTCGAGGTCTTGGGTGGCTCGGCTGATCGCCCTTTTTGACGACCTGTCGAAATCCGACCATGACAGAGACGTCAAGATCATTTTGGTGTCAACTCTTTTTTGTGGGGACGACATCGAGAAGGAGTTTTCGGCGGCAGAGTTGGAGAGAATGACGGGTGTCCCCGCGAAGACCATTCTCAAAGTTCGGGCGATCAGAAAGCAACAGAAGATGGAGTTCCTGACGCGTGCGCTGGCGCGAAAGAAGAGGAAGTTGCCCCAATTTGTAATCGAGTCGATCGCGCAGGCTTGGACTGATGAGGAGAACTCGCGCGCTTCGCCCCAAGAGAGGGATACCATAAAGACGCACGAACGAGTTGGCAATCGTGCGATTTTGGTTGGTGTCCAAGGGGCCTACTTCTACCTCACCTCGAAGGAGGACATATATCTCAAGTTTTTAGCGGAGCACACGTACTGGGACAAGAAAAGTCCGCAGTATGAGAAGGATGTCGGCATCCATGTCGGATATACGACTTTCTGCAAGTACGCCCCCAAAACCGTCAAGGGGAAGTGGAAGGAGAGAAACGTGTGCGCCTGTGAGACGCATACGGTCATGCAGTCGAAGGTAGCGGCATGGACTAGGTACTGCAAGGCGAAGCACGGCAAGAACTGCAAGTGCGGCGACGAGTGTGAGGGATGTTTAAGGGCGAGATTGCCTGACGGCACGTGCGGGATGTTCGAAAGCCTGCACACGACCGAATGGGTGAAGCACTTCCATTGCCGTGTGGCGGAGGCGGATGGGGGAAGTGAGCTGGGGGGTGGGGCAAACTCGGCGAGAAACGAAGAGGAGGAAGGGGACAATAATGTGACGGAAGATGAATGGCAGGGGCAAGACCTTGACGATCTTGAAATAAATGAGAGGATCGTGGAGGATGAGGAAGGGGTGCCAAGGGTAGGGGACCCATCCATGGAGGAGGGGTCTGTCTTTCGCATTCTGAAGAGGGCATGTATGGAGAACTCGTGTCCCGAGTCCCGGTGTGGCATCAAAGACTGGGTGTTGTGTGACCGGGACAAGAATTCAACAGAACTACTAAATTGGTTCAGATACGTGAAGAAGGAGGTAGTGGTTTCCCGACCGGCAGGGGAGGTAAGCGTGTTTGGATTTTGTGACGCAATTATTTCGCAGCGTCATTCTGCAGCGCGATGTTAATTTAAAGGCTTTTCTGATACTTTATGAATATGTTACTTGCAAATTTACTTCATCCCTTGGTTAAAACAGGACGCGACCGATCGGCGGGTCCCGGAGAAGGTCAAGCGGCCCGTACAGGAAACGATGAGGTCAACGCCCGCGCAGCTGAGGCTGGCGATTATCGAGAGTTGGGAGGACTTTACCAACCACTGCTTTACGTCATGGTGGCAGTCGGCAACGATCAAGGACCGGGAGAGGAACATGACTGAGGGGGATGTGCTCGTGCATGGAGATTGGGCCGAGAATTACGAGAACAACAACTACGTCCAACTGCAGTCGCAGTACTTTCACAAGACGAGCTTTGTCCTCATGCCCATGATCGTGCGATATTTGCACAATGGTGCGATGGCAAAGCGAACGTTCTTTTTTCTCGGGGAAGCCAAGATGAAGCGGGGAGAGCGGGCGCTCGTCTACGCGCTGAGGACAATCATGGAAACCCTGCGCGGACTTGGTGTGGGGGTGAAGAGGATGTTCATGTGCTCTGACAACTGCTCATCCCAGTTCAAGTCCAAGTACGTGGTTAACGCCGTCTTCCGCCTCCTCATGCAGGATCCCGACTTGGAATCCTTCGAGTACCACTACTTGGGTGAGCAGCACGGGAAGGGGGAGGTGGATGGTCAGGGAGCGAAGTTCAAGTGCATTGTGAGGAACATGCAATGCATTCCTGAGAACCAGGGCATCGTTACAGGGCGCCAGATCGTCAAGTACATGCGGGACAGCTGGGAAGGAGGCAAAACCACGAGCAGGGAGTCGGCCCGCGCTCGGGCAGAGGGCGTCCACCGTCATTTCTTTCATTTTCCTGAGGTGCGAAACTCAATTTTTCTTGAACTTGATTGAGGTATCTCTGCAGAGTGACCTTTTGCCCATTTGCATTTTATTATTTGATAATGCTAAAAGAACTGGTATGAATTAGCGTCTTATATAGTGAAAAATGCATGCAAAGCACTTTCAAAGGGGTATCTCTGCAGAGTGACCCTTCATGTGTACTTGATCTATTGACACATACCAACTTTCCGTTTCTGACATTCTCCCTCATTGCAGGACCTCGACTCCGGCGCCCGTATGATACCGACGCGTGTCGAGGCCATCAAGCAAGCGCACTGGTGGCGCCTGGACAAGTCTGACCCGGGGCTCCTGATGATGAGGCGTTTTTCGTGCTACTGCCCAGCCTGCCTAGCTAACAGGTGGGAGGAGTGCCGGACCGAGTGGACACATATCGAGGAATTTAACGATGAGGGCCAAACGATGAAAACTTTCCGCCTGATGCCGCCAACGCAGCCCATACCTCCGGTTCGCCAGCTGACGCGGGCGGAACTGCTGAAGGATCAAAGGGATGCCATTGGCAGGCAGATGCGCATGTATGATTACATCGCAGTTCCGTCAGACAGAGAGGACGTGAACCACAATTCCGCCCACCCTTTTTGGGTGATGCAGGTGGTGAGGGAGGCCTCAGTGCTGGAGAAGGAGGAGGTTAGGTGGGTTGAGGGACAAAACGGACGGCAGAAGGAGATTTTCTTGCCCGGCCACGCCGTTCTGGCGGTTCGGCTGTGGAAGCGAGATATGCATGACCCCCTGCATTTTACTCTGGATTTGGCTGATTGGCCGGAGTCCCGCCCAGCCGACCTGGTCGATTGCTATCTGTGCATCTCCGCTGCTCTTCCGCTCCAGTGCATGGTCCTTGGCAACCAAAGGCAAGCCTACGTTGATATGAGCAAGGAGCTTGACGCGTGGCTAACCGCTCTTGTACGCAACCAGCAAGCCCCGGAGGGGCTGCCACCGGCTTAAACTTTCGGGGACGCTCCGCAGCGCCACCCCTACGGATCTTTAAGCCTGGGCTTTATTCGCCTACGGTTGGGACAGTGTTTATTCGTGTTTATATATTTTTGGAGAACATTTTTTTGTTTTTTCATATGTTACATTAGATGACAAGTGGCTGGGAACATTGTTAGCCTCGGTAGTGACAAATTTTAGTATATTTCCGTGTCGAAATGGCGAGTATTTTATTTAACTTGTACAATAATTATTTCGAATTACAAATTTATAATTTGGTTTGACCTAAAAATCATGTCGTCACTCAAATATAGTAGTTGCTGTGTAGGACTTTCCGTCTGCAAATTGGTTCGTACTAATTTCGAATGTCACAACAATGTTACTGTACTAAGGCCTGTTTGGTAGATGTCTTAAAACACAAATTCGCTCCGGAAGTGCCAAAGTACCTTGCTTGTAACCGGACTAGTTACGAATTGTGATTGGAAGGTTGTCCCCTACAACCACAAGGAATAGAGGGGACGCTCCGCAGCGCCACCCATACGACAGTCCGGACCGGGCTTTGCTGAAATAATTTTCTCACTCGCAACTTAGCCATCAAACTCACTTTTACGATGGAGCGCGCCGATGTTTTTGGTTCGCAGCATACATATGTGCATGTCGATAAAAAGGAGCATGCGGCCAACATGTATGTTGAAATCGACTCCCCCCCCCACGACTTCCCACGCTCCCTGCGGGGACCGTTTGGAGGTTGGGGTTCAGGTGTCATTGCGTTCGGAAACGGGATGATCGACCTGATGCCCCCAGATTCAGATTTGGCGCCTGCCCCCCGTGTTCCGGGTAAGGCCAGGGTGGTGCAATGCCTCCAGAATGAGGGCACGGAAATTTCGCCCAATGTCTCGGCTGTGCGCCTCCGGGCTGAGGCCCAGCATGAGTTCTTGAATGCGGCGGAAATAGGTGGGGCCGTATGGGCCCCCAAACAATTTTCCAACGAGCCTCCAAATTTCGTGGGGGACTTGTACAAGGGAGCGTACAAGTTTCGTGACATTGAGATCGATGGATGGGGGTCATTTCTCCAGGAAAAGTGAATGCCGGTCCCATTTGGCAAATATAATCGATGATTAATTCCATGCAACATTTTGCGTTGGTCAAATGTGTAAATTTGCATTATTCATCGATTCAATAAAATTATGGGGGTGGGTATACCCACCATTTGATGGTTGAAAGTACTACTAGCTTCGTCGATTAACTCTTCTCAACATGGTCCTCTAGTCGACTAGGATTGTACCAATCCATCAGGGTATCGAGAAACTTGTTATGCCGAAACACTCCGGTCGAAAATTTCGTGCCACCTGCAGGCAATCAAAAAGCGCACGCGGACCGACGGGAAAGAGTAGTTAGTCACGAAATTAAAAAAACGACAAAAAGTGTCACACGCGGCCCGGCGGGAAAGAGTAGTTTGTTACGAAGTTAAAAAAACGACGAAAAGTGTCACACTTTTCGGAACATTCGAAGTGGGCCCGGCCTTGTCTACAGTTATATCAACTTACATGTAGACTGTGTTACGCGAGCATAAATCCTTGATGGGATGGGTGTCCATCTAGCCTCTAGGTGCAGGTTTGCGGGTGCTGCACGGGGCCCCTCATCACTATGTCGATTGAATTCGGTCACGCACGTAGCTAAACCCACCGATCTTTGTCTGTTTGTTTAACTTTTGTGTAGTGATTTTGGAGTGAGATCAGCACAGAACTCCGCGGCATGCCTATGCGCATGACACGCAATTATTTACTTACTTACCAGTAGTTACCCCTACTGGGTTGGTGTCCTTCACAACCTCCTTAATTCCTTTCATGATCAGGACTCTTGCATGGCGAATGCGCCATGCAGGGGGCCGACATGTGAGGACAAAGTGCCATGGCTGCGCAAGCTTGAATTGCATGGTGCCAGCTAGTCTGATCGACCGATCTGATATGCCTATATATACCTGATCATATGTCGCGTGATCCATGCATGTGGTGGAGCCACGAGCCACGAGGTAGCCATGGCTGACGGCGGAGCTCATAACTTTTACGTTTGAGCACCGAATTTAGCCGTGAATATCACTATCGCTTCGTCTTTCTAAGACGCTCATGCTGGTATAATTTTCTGCATCTAAAACGCAATATATGACAAGCAAACGCCTGTCGACGCAACGCAGTTTGGCGGATGCGCTCGCCTTTAACAATGCGGCAGCTGAGGCTGCCGCTTCGCCAGACCCGGCAGGCAGCAGTGACCCTAGTCTTGCACTGGTGGCCACCCAGCAACCTCCCGGCCTCCATGCCTCGCCATCGGCATCGCCAGACCCTAAACGCGCCCGCTCAGCCGACAAAACAGGAGGGTCTTCACGCCCCTCGGAGCCGCGCTTTCGGCTCAAATCTTTCCAGGTCGATGATCACGACTGGACCAACATGTCTCCGTCCGAAGCTCTGGACTGCATCTTCTACGGGGACTACGCCTCGCTTTACGACCTGTGCATCCATCTCCACGCCACCGGACGCCTCCTCGTCTCCGACGGCCGTCGCTGGCACAATGTCAGCATGGTTTTCGGCTCCTCCCGCCCCCACCTCCAGCGTGCCATCCTCAACTCCCTTCTCCAGCGCTCTGACGGCGAGATCTGGGCTCCATCCATCTCCGCCCCCACCCTCCGTTCCATCCTCACGGAAGCCTTCCAGCAGCACGTGACCCCCCTTGCTGCTGACGTCGCAGCAATGGGTGGCCCGCTGGCTGCTGAACTTCCTCACCTCACCGCCACCTCCACTGCCATTTCCGCCTCCACTGCCGACATCAAAGCCCAGCTCCTCGACCTCGACCAACGCCTTCATGCCACCGCCAACGCCCTTGAGAGCTTGCATGACACCGCCGGCCTCACCGCCCAAGCGGTGAAGGACATTGCCGCCCAGCCGGCGCCTGCTGGCCCGGCCGGCGATGCTCCCTCCACCTGGGCGGACTTGCTTAAGCAGCACACCACCTCCACCACCTCCACCATATCTCGGCACAACTCAAGCAACAAGCCCGGCCCTCGACCTTCGCGAGGAAGCCGACATCGCCCGGCGCAGCCACAATGTCATCGTCAAGCACTTCGACCAGCCGGCAGGTGAGACCTCCACGAGCCTTCTTGCGGCATTTAAGCGCGACATTTTTGCCCCCATGCTACTCACTGGTGAGCTGGACATGTCGGCTGTCCGCCTCCCCCGCGCGCGCGGGGGAAGGCTGGCCCGGCACCCGTGCTCCTCACCTTTCAAGTACATGGCGGACAAGCTGTCGTTCCCGCCAGAAGCTCTCGGAGACTCGCTTCACGCTGGACGACGACTTGACCCTGGCCCAGCAACAGCGGCGACGCGAGCTATGGCCGACCTTAGTACCTTCAGCTCCGGCAGAGCGCAAGGGGGAAGCCGGTATACTGGAGGGGGGCGGTCATCCACGTTGACCACAAGCCCTGGCAGCCCCCCCCTGCCACCTCAGACTAGGGGATATATACCAGTAGTCGCGCGTCGGCCACGTGGCTGGGGCCTCCCTCACGGCAGGTTACACGGCGGACCGGGCGGAGCGGGCCAAGCTCCTGGCCTACGGCCACGTCGGGCACCATCGTGTGGTGCCCTTTGTCCTGGAGGAGTTTGGGGCCATGGGGCCCCTGACCTCCGCCTTCTTCAAGGAGTGTTGCCGGCTCCGGGAGGACCGGCTGAACCTGGAGGGCCAGCGGGCCCCATGGTCGGCGCGGACCTGGACGTCATATTGGCGTCAACGCTTGTCGGTGGCGCTGACTCGGGCCATGGCTGACATCATGCTCCGCCGTACGCGGGCTGATTTTGAGGTGCAGCAGGGCCGTATTAGGTTCCTCCCGTTAGGCGTTTCCATTTGTCTTATCGTAGTATAGAGCTTTGACATGGCTCTGTATATAGGTTTATAGCTGGGCGTTTGCTTTGGTTTGAGTGATTTCACTCTGCTGTAAGTAATTATATTTTTAATATATATTAAAAATATATAATTTTAATATATATTTAATAATATAATTACTTACAGCAGAGTGAAATCACTCAAACCAAAGCAAATTTTAATATATATACCAGTGCCGGTCCGCCCAGTAACCTACCGTGAGGGAGGCCCCAGCCACGTGGCTAAGAGCCAAGGGCCGCGCCACCGAAACGTCAATTAGCAGATGCCGGCCACCCCCCTCAAAGTCCAGCACCACGATGTCAGGCCGGTGGTTGGGGGAATAGAAGGCAGCGCCATCCGCATCCTCGGACCGGATGTTCGCGTGGGGGAAGACCGACCGAATCATGGCGAGCACCACCGTCAGGAGGACAGTGTGCAAATACAAATACCAATTCTGATTCTGTTGGCCCCCCATGCAGGCAAGGTAGTGAGTCCCCGTGGGATCCAGCGGCTGCCCACAGCTACCACAAGGCCGCCCGGCCGGAACAAGAGGCTGCGGGGCAAATAGCTGGTGCCGGAGCGCCACCGAGTAGTGTTGTAAGTAATTATATTTTTAATATATATTAAAAATATAATTACTTACAGCAGAGTGAAATCACTCAAACCAAAGCAAACGCCCAGCTATGAACCTATATACAGAGCCATGTCAAAGCTCTATACTACGATAAGACCAATGGAAACGCCTAACGGGAGGAACCTAATAGCCCTGCTGCACCGCAAAATCAGCCCGCGTACGGCGGAGCATGATGTCAGCCATGGCCCGAGTCAGCGCCACCGACAAGCGCTGACGCCAATATGACGTCCAGGTCCGCGCCGACCATGGGGCCCGCTGGCCCTCCAGGTCCAGCCGGTCCTCCCGGAGCCGGCAACACTCCTTGAAGAAGGCGGAGGTCAGGGGCCCCATGGCCCCAAACTCCTCCAGGACAAAGGGCACCACACGATGGTGCCCGACGTCGCCGTAGGCCAGGAGCTTGGCCCGCTCCGCCCGGTCCGCCGTGTAACCTGCCGTGAGGGAGGCCCCAGCCACGTGGCTAAGAGCCAAGGGCCGCGCCACCGAAACGTCAATAAGCAGATGCCGGCCACCCCCCTCAAAGTCCAGCACCACGATGTCAGGCCGGTGGTTGGGGAATAGAAGGCAGCGCCATCCGCATCCTCGGACCGGATGTTCGCGTGGGGGAAAACCGACCGGATCATGGCGAGCACCACCGTCAGGAGGACAGTGTGCAAATACAAATACCAATTCTGATTCTGTTGGCCCCCCATGCAGGCAAGGTAGTGAGTCCCCGTGGGATCCAGCGGCTGCCCACAGCTACCACAAGGCCGCCCGGCCGGAACAAGAGGCTGCGGGGCAAATAGCTGGTGCCGGAGCGCCACCGAGTAGTGGCTGGGAGCCAAGGCGAATGGGGGGGCCATGGGAAGAGCACGAAGGTACGCCGAGCCCACACTCCGCAAGGAAAGCGAGAACAGCCACGCACGTCCCTGGGCGTTGAGGTCCGCGAAAAGAGCAATCCAATCAGCCGTGTGCAGAATTTTTAATATATATATACCAGTAGTGTAGATTAGTCAGGCTTAGCCTAGCATGTGGCCCACGCGCATGTGCGCCCATAATGGCCGCCATGGATGATGCCTTCAGAATTTAGCCACGCCCCGCCTATAATGGGAACCCCATGGATGTCGCATTAAGAATTTAGCCATGCTATGCCGGCCATGCAGAGAGATGCTCTCTGTCGAGAAGCCATGCCCTCGCTCTTGTATAGCCATGATGATCTTCCCCCACATGACATACTCCCCCTTAGATGGGCATAGTGTGAAGATCATGAGGGTGCAGGTGCCCTGGTGCACCTAGAGCAAGGGTTGCTTACATTCCCACCCTTGCAGGAAGTAGCCCAGAATGTATTAAAAGCCATATGCCCTTCTCAGGGATATGTGCTACATGTACTCCCAACGGAGTTATGTTTCTAATTAATTAATTAATTAATTAATTAATTAATTAATTAATTAATTAATTAATTAATTAATGTCTCGTGATCGCCCTGGTGACGGTCTCTGCCGCCTCCCTGCTTGCGGCCACGTCTTTCATCAAGCTTGCATCGCCACGAGTTTGCACGCGACCTCCGCCACCTGCCCCCTTTGCCGGGCCGCGGTCCTTTCCCCCTTGCCTCCTGGCGTTCTCCCGCTGGGGTCCTTGCCCGTGTCCGTGCGCCGCCAGTCCCACGCGCCTGCCCCGACACCTGCCTCCCCTGTGCGTGGTCGTGGGTCGCGCGCCGGCTTGGCTGCCTCCTCCAGCGCCCCCCTCCCGGCCGTGGGGGCCGTCCCCGCGCCCGGGTCTTGTCCTCGGCTGCCACGAGCCCTGCTGACCGCCCGGCGGCCGGCCCCGCCCTGGGTTCCGCTGCAGCTGTAGTTCCTCTGGCTGAGGGTGCTCCCGACCCCTCCCCCTCTCGACCCGGGGCGGCCCAACCGGGTGGGCGCACCCCCTCAGATGGCTTCCATTATTGCCAAGTCGATGGTCCCCTTGGTGACCCGTGTGGCGCGCGCCTGCCCAACCGGAATTCGTTGCTGGTGCACATTCGGGCTTCCCACCCCCACATCACGGAGGCAGCCATGCGCGCCATGGACTGCTACCGCTGCCCGGCAGCCCATTGCCAGCGGATTTTTTCGATCCACGGGCGGTACCAGCATGAGCGGCAGTGCCGCCGCCAAACCTTCCAGAACGGCCTGCCCGGCGGCCCGGCGGCCGCACCGGCCTCCCGGTCAGGGGCGGCCCCTCGGTCGGCCCCCGCCACTCCTCCGGCATATTGCAGGGTACGAGCGATCCGGGGGACCTCTCGGCAGGCTGGGCATTCCTGGCCACGCTCCCTTTTGCCGCCTGTGCGCGCAACCCTTGCATGACGCTCCCGGACGTCCCTCACCGCGCCCGGAGCTTGTTTACGCGCTGCGCCTTGCTTTCCCTGGCCCGGATGCACAGTCACCCCCTCGACGAACTCGGCCACAAGCTGTTTCTCGTCACCCCCCGGCTCCTCTTAGCGCCGTTGGAGCGGGGCGTGCGTGGCGTACAAGGTGCGGTCATCGCTCGCCGCCGGCGCTTTATCCTCGGGGATTGGGAAGGGCTGTGGGCGCTGCAGCCTCCGGCCTCCACCCGGGTGTCGGGGGCCGCCTCCTTTGCCCGGGTGGAAGCTGACGTCATGCGGTTGGTGAAGGTAGGTGAATTGAGCCGGGCCATGCAAAAGCTTGAACTGACCGCGTTGGCTCCCTCCACTCCACCCGGCGACCCTGCAGGCTTTGCGCGACCTTCACCCCGACGAACCTGCCTTAACGGTGCCCGCCCCGGCCACCCCCCCGCCCCCCGCGCCTATTGTCCTGGACCGGCTGGACATCTTCACGGCTGTGCTGAAGGATCTGCCGCACGCCTCCTCCACCGGCCCCTCGATCAGGCTGGCGCTACGAGCACCTCTCCGTGATGGCGGGCCATGGCGGGGCAACCGCACTCTTTGAGGCTGCCGCCGACTTAATTGGCCGCGGGGTCCCTGGCCCCCGGCCCGCGGCGCGCCCTTGGCTGGCTGGGGCACGCCTCATTGCATGCCCTCCTGAAAGACGACGTCCCCCCGCCTGCTGGCCGCGTTCGTCCCATTGCTTGCCGGCGAGGTCCTACGCAAGCTGGTGAGTAAGGTCATTTGTCGCCAAAAGGCCCCCGAGTTTCGCGCCTACTTCTGCCCCAACCGGAGTGATACTGAGGAGTCCGTCGCGGCCCATGCAGCTTGGCGTCGCCACCAAAGGGGGCAGCGACATCATCGTGCACACAGTTCAGGCCTACCTATAGAGACGCATCCGACCCATGTGGCGCTGAAGGTGGATTGCCACAATGCGTTCAATGCTGTCACCAAGGCTAGCATCTTTGAGGCCGTCGGCGAGGCGTTCCCTGACCTTCTTGCGTGGACAGCAGCCCGCTACGGCGAACCCACTCAACTCTCCTTCCTCATGGAGGATGGGACGTTCGCCGACGTACGTCGCTTCCCGCACGGGAACCCAGCAAGGTGACCCCCTCGGCCCCTTTTACCTGTCTGCCCCGCTGCACAAGGCTCTCCAAGGTGTCCACGCTGCGCACCCGGATGTCGTGCTCATCGCCTATATATGGACGATATCCATGCCCTTGGCCCGGCCGACGCTGTGGTTGCCGCCCTGGCCGGCTGCCCTTGAAGTGGCCATGGCGGCCATCAACCTTCGGCTCACCCTCGATCCCCAAGTGTGCAGTCTTTTCGCCCCAGGGGGACTGCTCTGGCTTCCCCGCGGCTATCCCAGGGGCATTGGCGCGGGCGCGTGGTTTCTCGTGCCTGGGCGTCCCTGTGGGTGACCCTGACTACGTCGAAGAGGAGCTCCGGGCCACCGTGGAACAGCGCACCCATGTCCTCGAGACTTGGGCGCGCCTCAAGGACCCCCAGATCGATCGACCAAAGGGCTCCTCCTGTGGTTTTGCGCCCACCCGCGGGTGGTTCACTGGCTCCGTGGCGCTCCCCCCCACTTGGTGCAGCTTGCCGCGGAAGGCCATGACGAGCGCATTCAGGCCGCCTTGCAGGTGCACGCTCAGGACTCCCCGGCCCTAGCCTGCCAGCTCACTCCATGCTCTTGGCCACCCTCCCCTGCCGCATGGGCGGGTGTGGGCTCACCCGCGCCGCCCGCCTCCACTAGGAACTCAGGAACCGTAAAAGTGGTAAAAGTGGTAAAAGTAGGTGGTAAAAAGTGGTAAAAAGTGGTAAAAAGTGGTAAAAAGTGGTACAAAGTGGTACAAAGTGGTAAAAAGTGGTAAAAAGTGGTAAAAAGTGGTAAAAAGTGGTAAAACGTGGTAAAACGTGGTAAAACGTGGTAAAACGTGGTAAATTAAATTAAATTATAACATGCCTCCGTGGGGAGGTCATGTAGCACATATTTCATGATGGATGGGGTGGAGGAAGCCGCGTGATCGAACTATCCTAACTCTATCTAGAAAAGCCTAACTACACTACTCATCAAAACGCCTCCTCCGCTTGGGGGGAGGTGGCTTGCCCACAGGGTCGGGCGTGTGTGCCTTGACAATCTTCTTCCACCGCTCCTTGTCCTGCATGGCAGTCCAAAGACGGGAGAGAGAGTGGATGCGGTACTCAAACTGGGCTGGGACCACTAGGTCGTCCAGCAACATCTGGGTATAGGTCATGGCATGTTTCCCTACCTTTTTAGGAATGTTCTTGGGGCCAGGCCAGGTCAAAATGTGCCGCCCCGGTTGGCCGAGCCGCTGGGGACCGGCCAGACCAAGGGCGGTGTCGACCTGGCTGGTGCGAGCAAGATGTCCTACAAATGCTATCCTACGCTGTCTAATCTCGTCCGAAATACGCGGCATACCGTGATACAAAGACTCTAAGGACCTACGCTGAGAAAACCCGACATTCAGGACCTGTCGGAGCATCCGGGTTACCGTGCCGTCTAGCTTGGCTGCCAGTGTTGCCGTGAGTGTCCATGCCTCGGCGCCATACGTGAGCACCGTGAGGACGAGGACCTTGAAGAGCATGCGCTTGCGGTGCTCGTCCAGGCCCTTGGAGCGCCAGTAAAACGTGGTAAAACGTGGTAAAACGTGGTAAAAAGTGGTAAAAAGTGGTAAAAAGTGGTAAAAAGTGGTAAAAAGTGGTAAAAAGTGGTAAAAAGTGGTAAAAAGTGGTAAAAAGTGGTAAAAAGTGGTAAAAAGTGGTAAAAAGTGGTAAAAAGTGGGGGAAAAGTGATAAAACGGTGGGAAAACGCTAGGAGCAAAGCAGGTGGTCAAATCGTTTTACCACCTTTTACCACCTTTTACCACCTCTTTTACTGTCAAAGTGGTAAAAAATACTACAAAGTGGTAAAAGTGAGGGTGGTAAAAACACGCCACAAAGTGGTAAAAGTGAGGGTGGTAAAAACACGCCACAAAGTGGTAAAAATGAGGGTGGTGAAAAAATACCACAAAGTGGTAAAAATGACAGTGATAAAAAAGGGGAAAATGCAGAGTTTGCCAGCATTACAACACAAGCACTGTTAAGAACAGCTTAACAGGCCATCATTCCAAATGGTTTCTTTATTAGAAATAATAATACATCCCATTTACAGTTGTCTCTCTTGATTTACAATGAGGATTTAGCCCCACATTGGGCGACTCATCGATACGTTTACTACACCATTGTGAAATAACACAGGCCGCATCAAGCCCAGCCAATTAATTTACTTCTTCTTCAGGTGTCATCATGATCAATATGATGCTTCTTTGCATGAACAAAGCCACACAGTTGCCAGCACTCATGTCTCATGCTCTGGAGGCCTGCAGGCACACAGAGCACCACCATTGAAGAGGACACAAGGGCAGCAAGGCAGGGGGGGGGGCAGTCAGGCACGGCAGATAGTTGTTGCCCAGCAAAACATCCTATGGTGAAATGGGTTATGCCTGTGGGTATGATGCATGACCTAGCATGAGAGTGATACATACATGAGTAACAAAAATATACGCACATGGCAATTGGGTGTGACAACACCACATCACTACATAGCTAAAACGTGCTTCAGAAAAAACATCAACTAAATTACCGGATCAGGAGTCTGACTCTGGGACTCCTTTGCTTGCCGCTCCAGCTCAACTTTCCGCTGCGCTTTTGCCATCATGGCCATGATCGCGGCAAGCTCCAGTTCCGCCTCGGTGAGATCTGGCGCGGAGGGAGCATCGGCAGACGCCGTTGCGGGTGAAGGACTAGAGGCAGGCGGGATTGCTGGCGCGGAGGGAGCATCGGCAGACGCCGTTGCGGGCGAAGGGCTAGAGGCAGGCGGGATCGCTGGCGCGGAGGGAGCACCGGCAGACGCTGTTGCGGCCGGAGAGCTAGAGGCAGGCGGGATCGCTGGCGCGGAGGGAGCACCGGCAGACGCTATTGCGGCCGGAGAGCTAGAGGCAGGCGGGATCGCTGGCGCGGAGGGAGCACCGGCAGACGCCTTTGCGGTCGAAGAGCTAGAGGCAGGCGGGATCGCTGGCGCGGAGGGAGCACCGGCAGACGCCTTCTCCTTGGGTGGCGCCCGCGCGCGCTTGGCCGGTACATATACTCATCCGACACCTCCTCCTTCTCCTCTGCTGGCCCCCAACTCTCCTTCAATTTGGCACGTGCGCTTCGAAGGTCGTCGTCAGTGACGTTGCCCAGAAGGACCCACGCATTCTCGTTGCCCTCGGAGTCACCGTAATGCATCGTGGCAAAGTCAACATACAACATTTGCGAGCCCCCATCGCGCTCCACAACAAACCGCGTGCTTTAAGGGCTCTTGAGCTTTGGCTTCACCTCCACCACTTTGCCAGGCTCCCATGCAAACATACGCAGCCGGCTGTGCCCCATCGCGCTCGTACTTGTACCTTTGTGCCACAAAGGCCCCGTGCAGTGCTTCTCCGAAACCACCAGGGCCCGGTCGCTCTTGAACCACCGCGGTTGGCAGTAAGGTGCTCAGATAGTGCGCTTAAGGGGAGGGGACATGCCTAAAGGGCACTTTTCTGGAAACCATACCTATGCATGTGCAAAAAATCCAATGATGATTGGGGACCATAAATATGATTTTAAAAAAATTTTCCAGCCACTTGGGGGGGGTACTAGCCCCCACCATACACCGGTAACGCGCTAAAAATAGAAAAAGACGCTGTTTTAGTCACATTTTCCCTAGGACAATGGGCAAACATATTGGGACCAAATCATATATTCCCGCATAGTTCCCCCACTTTTGAGAAATTCTACCTAATTGGGACCAAGAAATAAGAATGTTTACTCACGTTGATGGATTTCCCGCAAAACAGGTACTTTTTTAATCCAAAAAAAAAAAATCAAATCATTAACACATCATATCATGCTCCACCATATATTCCCAAATATTACAGGTGGGGGACATGCAGCCCCAAATTTTCAGGTCATTCTGACGAGCGCAGCTCTAGTTGATGGATTTCCTAGGTAGCCACCTGTGACGAAGCTAACGGAGGTTTTTTAGTGTATCTTACACCATAAACACCCCTTTATCCATCCAAACCATGCAAAAACTGGCCAAACCACATGCTGCCAACCTCTGCACATACGGTACCTCCTATGTTCAAGGTTTGACGCCATTCTGACAAGAACTGCCCAAGTTACAACCATTCCAAGACGGCCACCCATGTAGACTCTACAAGGAAATTAGAGTAACCATTCAGCCACACTAGCACCTCCTTCTTCATCAAGGACATCTGCAAACTGACCAAAGCAAACATAATTAACTCTTGCACGCTGACGGCAACGCATGCTCAACGTGGGGGGTCATTGTGACAAGAACTACTCAAGTTGATGGGTTTCCTATATGACCACCTGACAAGGCGCTAAGGACCACTCAGTAAGTTAGTAACCCCACAGTGCCACTTCATATGCCATCCAACATGCACCAAAACCATGCTGAGTATGTTTACAATGTACGAAGGGGTGGCCACGCACCTCATATGTCTTCATCATCCCTCCAGCATGGCCAGCCTTGTAAATATGTTCATAGCCTTGACGATGGTAGCCCTAATATGCCTAAGCAGCATTTCCTATGTTTCTCCTAGGTTAGAGTGTAAGGTTGATGACAACCAAGCTAATCAACTCAACATCACCTCCTAAACTGTCCTCCCCGGCATGGATGACAAACTGGGACTATGGAGGGCAAGGAACCAAGTAGGAACATGGTATATATAGCTTGCATGCAGTCATGCATGTCAACCATGGTTGGCTCAGCACATTGTAGTCTTGTCACATCATCATAACAAAAGAAAGCTCAAACAACCATTGGTGCCAGCTATCTACATGCAGTCACACAAATGCAATATCTCCAACATCATCATCACTAAAACACTTCCATCCCTGCACGATAAAATGCAAAGAAACCATTGGCGGCCCTTCAGCGCATGAGCGCTGTGATGCCGCTGCGAAGAGAGGGTGCGTCACTCTCACACAACAAGAAGCGTCCATACGCACAACATCCTTGCCGGAACACGTTTTATGAAATGCCTTATACCTTCCCGAAGAGCTATAGGCTGCGACTGAAGCGGCCCTGATCACGACATCAACGAAAACAATCTAAAGCTGCCAGGTATTCGACAACACAACGGCAAGCGACGGCGAGATAGCTGGCGGAAACTGCCCAAAAAGAACGCAAAAAACCTCGAACGATGAGCTCATAGAAGACAGCACTGATAGCAGATAACATTCGCGACAAATCTGTACCTCGCCCTCGTAAATCCCTCGCCCAGGCGCGCAACAACCGCCGTTCTTCTATGGACAGGTCAGACACGCACTGCGCAGGTCTGAACAATTACTTACCGATAATGGCCGAAAATCTGGCAAAAGGCACCAGCTCGGTTTAGAATTCGATGCAAAGGGTATTAACGCCTGCTTCACGGTCAAAACAACCCTAAAAACCGCGATTTTACTGCCGCTATCATGAATTCTATTTTATTCCGCGCGACCAAAACATTCAGATTACCCCCCATGCCGATGGCATAAAAAAACAACAGCGATATTATAAACCAGCTGATTTCCGCCACAAACTAACATCATAAACTCATCGTCTTTTAGATTCGAGTAAAATTTTTGCATTTCGCCTGCCCTAGTGTGGTAGTTTCGCCTGAACGCAGTCGCCATGGCCACTTCCGCAAGGGGTGCGCGCACCGTGCACGTGAAATTTATGACCTTCGGTTCCGGCGCGAATTTTTTGGCGCCAAAAAATTCGGGCATGTCCCGTCCCCTTAAGCCCAAGTCCATGGGACCACTAGGAAGCTTTCGCTTTGCAGCCGGCTTCTTGCTGGCGGCCGGCTTGTTGCTGCAATGCCCTTACGCTGTGCCGTGTACCCGACTTTTCCCTCAAGTGGGAGCCCACTGCAGGCAACCACGCGTCTGCTGTCAAGAAGCCCCTGAACCATCCTAGTGCAGCTGAACGCTGTGATGGAGGAGCTCAATGAGGAGCAGTCCAAGGGAGCCTGTTTCACATGTGGCCAGTTAGGGCACTTTGCAAGGGATTGCCCCAAGAGAGACCAGTTTCCTGCAGACACCAAGGGTCCCCAAGGGGTGCTTCCGTTCACCAGGCCATCCATCTTCCCTCCTGGGGTGCCGAACCAGAGCGACCATTATTAGAGCACAGCCTGGGTTCAGACCCAACTTCCAGGCTTCGGGCAGGGGACCATTCCAGCCCAAGGGTTTCAGCAGACAAGACAGGCGGAGGATGGTCAACGCCCTGTGGCACCTTCTAGCAGAGGAGGAGGAGGGAGAAGGGGAGGAGGACAGCCTAGAGGAGCAGCAGGTGCAGCCTTCAGCAGGAAGCTCGTCTTCAGACCATTAACCCCCTGAGCTGCCAAAAAACTAGTGGAGCCCCCAGGACTACGTCCAGCGGTGGAGTTAACTGGTTTGCCTGCTGTGCATGTCCGTCCTGTGAACAACTTGTCTGCCTCTGATTCTGCCACCCCATTGGGCCCTCCTATTCCCAGTCAGCTCTTGAAGTTTCAGGCTAGGCTGTTGAACGTGCCAGTCCCTTTGGCTCAGCCTTTATGTCTCTCCATGATTGACTCTGGTGCAGGGAGTAACTACATTTCCACTTCCTTGGTGCAGGAGATGCATTTACCAGTGCTTCCTCATCCTGTGCCTGTCAAGGTCCAATATTCTGATGGTAGGCAGAGTAACTCACCTGGCTATGTGCAACTGCTTTTCCAAGTGTGCTCACGTCAAACCTTGTCAGTCACAGCAGGCGTCATTCCACTCACTGCTGCTGATGTGATTCTGGGGATGCCATGTTTGGAGTCTGCTAATCCTGCCATCTTGTGGTCTGAGAAGGTGGTGCAGTTTCAGGATGGGTCAGTGTGGGACGCCACCACCGTGGTTAAGGGGGGAGAAAGACCAGTCACAGAGTGCTGTTCTACTAATGAGGCTGTCAATGATGGGAGAGGGGTTGCAGGTGCCAAGGAAGACGTCAGGGTGCCTTCACTGGAAGAGAAACGTGCTGCATTACTTAAGCATGTATGGTCTGCCAAGCACACCCTGTCTTATCTGGCTACTTACCTGGGCAGTGGACCACGTCTTCCTCTTACATCTGGTTCCCAACTCACCCTCTGATGAGACTCATGGCCACACGGTGAATGCTGTGAACCCAGTACCAGCTGTCACGGAGGAGGAGCAGAAGCTGCATGAGGCCCTTTTGGACAGGTTTGCTGCCATTTTTGAGGACAAGATGCCACAGTACCCTCGTGAAGGGCCAATCACCCATGTGTCATCAAGCTTATGGATGGTGCCAGGCCCCCTTTTGTTCCCATGTACAGGATGGGGCCAGCTGAGATGGCAGAGCTGAAGGTGATTTTGACAGGATTGTTGGAAGCTGGACTCATTCTTCCTGCCAATAGTCCTTTCAGTTCTGGGTGTTTGCTAGTCCCCAAGCATGATGGTGGATGGCGGTTGTGTATTGACCTGAGAGGCCTGAACAAGGTCACTGTGAAGTCCAAGTACCCACTGCCAAGGATTGATGAACTGCTAGAGAGGACAGCTGGAGCATCTTACTTCACCAAGTTTGACCTCAGGCACGCTTTCTGGCAGATCAGGATAGCCACTGAAGACATTCCAAAAACTGCATTCTCCACACCATGGGGTCAGTTTCAGTGGACTGTGATGCCCATGGGGGCCTCTAACAGCCCAGCTACCATGCATGCAGATGTTTGTGAATGCTATCTTTGGCAATCTGACAGGGAACTCTCTGCCTCAAATCTCCCCTGATCTCAGGAATCCCAGGTTCAAGGATATTGCCCATTTGTGTGATCCTGCAAGACCTGTGTTCAGAACCTGCGTGGTGGCCTACATGGACGACATTCTGGTGCACTCAAGGACCTTCAAGGAGCATCTGGAGAACGTGGAGGAGGTCCTGAAGGTCATCCAGCAGTACCACTTGTCCGTCAAGAGGTCTAAGGTGGAGTGGGGGCATGAAGTGGGTTTCCTAGGGTACAAGTTGAGCTCCTTGGGTATGACACCTGACAATGCTAAGATTGCTGCCATCCTGGAGTGGCCTGTGTTGCAGTCTGCCCATGATGTCAAGTCCTTCCTGGGCATGGTGGGATGGTACAGGCGTTTTATCCCTGACATGGCTGCCATCTCCACCCCCTTGCTTGAGTTGATCAAGAAGGATGTTCAGTTTGAGTGGACAGATAGGTGCCAGCAGGCCTTTGACCTGTTGAAGCAGAAGCTCACCTCTACCCCTGTGCTAGTGGGTCCCAATCCTGATCTACCTTATCAGGTTAGGTCAGATGCCTCTCAAGGCGCCATAGGTGCTGTGCTGATGCAAGACCATGGTTATGGACCGCAGCCAGTAGAGTACATGTCTAAAACCATGAGCTCAGCTGAACGCAACTACCCTGTGCACGAGCAGGAGTTGTTGGGCTTAGTGGTGGCATGTCACAAGTGGGAGCATCTGTTGAAGGGAGCTCAGTTTTCTGTTGCTAGCAGTGCCACAGATGGGCTAGGGCAAGAGTCTATCACACTGATGACTGACCACAGGCCCTTGGTGCATGTGCTAGAACAGAGTAGGATGAGTAAGAGGATGGCAGGGTGGATGGAGTACCTAGTAGGTGGATTCTATCCTTTCTCTGTGCAGTATGTCCCCGGCTCACAGAATGTGGTGCCAGACGCCCTCTCTAGGAGAAGGGATCTGATGGGAGCATTTCACGAGGATCTGGATATTTGTGCTGCCATGGTTTCTGTGGTTGAGTGTGGTGCTGTCACTAGGGCACAGGCAGCTAGTCAGCAAACCTCCCAGCTGAGTCCACCCCCTGTAGAGACTAATTCTAGTCACGAGATGCTCATTGACCAGGGCTCTGTCCCAGGGTTGACAGGCGTCCAGGTGGGTGGCCAGTCACTGCAAGGCAGTCCTAGGGGGGGTTCTGTTGGTAGCCAGTCCACTCCCACAACGCAGCCAAGAGCAGAGAAGCACAGGGGGGGGAGGGGAAGGCCCAGGAAGTGGATACTGGAGCCAGGGATGCCGGTCCAAGTCCAGAGAATTGGCAGCTGAGATAAAGGGGAAGTCACGTATGCCTGTGGCTGATGTTCTGTCATCCAAGCATCTAGTCACTAGTCACCCACAACGGTCTGAAAGTGCCAAAAAACACCCATCTTACTCCTCCTAGCTGCACTAATATTCGGATGATGGTCAAACTTGTTGGCTGGCTTCTCCATGGTACCCAGATTTACTGTGCCAAGTCACACCTTGGTTGGCCACTTGGTGCTCACAGAATGGTGACGTCCAAAAGCATAAAAAACGCCAAAATTGCCAATTTTATTCATAATTAATTCCACAAACAACACAATTAATGTCGTTTTGACCTGGAAATGGGCAGACACATTAAATATAACATATGCAGCTCAAGTACTAAGTTGCACCCGAAATAGAGATGGGATGGCCAGAAATTATGCTGTCAACCGTCACAAATACGGTCATTTGGAGCATTTTATGGATCATTAAATGCACCCAACAGTGCAAATGAGCTCAGATTAAGCTGGAAGTAAGCAAACACTTGCAACATCTGCAGGCTGGCTGCAAAGTTGCACCTTGATTGAACACCAACTAGTTACATGATTCTGCTGTCACGCGTCACTCTCGCGCAAAATTTGGATATATAATGCACCACAGGTATAGCGCAAATGAGTTCAGACAGAGCTGAAATTTTTAATGCAATTTAAATAGAGCATGCTGAACATGATTGCCAAGTATTACCTCAGTCACACCACAGATGACGATGTGTCACAGTGACACGTGACAGCAGCCAACATCATATAATATTTCCTTACAAGTTCATACCCCATAACAGTACGAGCTGAGGTAAGGTTGAACTCCAACTTGGTTATCTCCACCCATACATGTGGCATGCACTTCATCATGGAAATACATGAACAGTTGTCTCTTTGATACATCAATAGTATTAACTACCAACATTCCAATGGTGGGGCGTGTTGAGAGAGAGCAACTAGTTGGCAAGTCAAATAGTGGTTCGAAGCAAACATGGCTGCACACTACATTTGCTTGCAGTTGCTATCTAACATCTCTAGCACATTAACTAGCCAGCTAGCTCGCATGCCAAACAATCTTCTAAAGGTGCATGGGCATTTTTTTATGTGTTGTTCATCGTGCACCCTGGACTACATCCTAGTGAAGCATGGATCCTAGTGAAGCATGGATCCTAGTGAAGCATGGATCCTAGTGAAGCATGGGCTATGCACGGCAGATGGAGGATGTGGCCATGGGCATGCCATGAGCAGATGCCAGCGAAGGTGCTGGCAGCAGGCAGGTCAGGCAGCAGTAGTGGGATCTAGTGATGCAGAAGAGAGTGGCACATGTGGTAGAAAGTAATGCAGATGGCAGTAGTATGGCCAGTGGCACGAGGCAGCGATCATGAAGGCTATCGTTATGCAGATAGACGTTATGGTCTAGCCTTGAGGTTATGTTGCTACTGCTGCATGATGGAAGGGAAATTTATGTGGCAGGTGGCACGGTACAGCCAACAGTGGTGTAGTGTGCAAACCAACTCATTGGGGTGGGCTTGTGGTGAAAGCTCTCCATTCAGATTTCCGTGGCAACACACCAGGTCATGATATTCTGTGGTGCTGGCAAGTGGTAGTGACAGATTGATCATGCCAGTGATTGATAGCAATGGTGAGCAGTAGGGTGCCTTCTTTGATACTACTGGCATTATCTGTTGTGCCAGGTGCCAGCTATGTCAGCTGCCGATGCTGCTAAATGTGGCCCCAGTTTCTGGTGCTACGATAGAAGAGATGAAGAGGGCCGGCAGGAACTTGTGGCTGCAATCACGATCAAGGCTGCGATGGGCGAAGTCAATATGGCAGATTGTGGCAGCAATGGTGCAGGGCCTGGCGTTATCGTTAATGGCAGATTCCATACTGAGTTGTAGGGACACTGCCAGCAGTTACACCAACAGGCGAGACTCATGGTGGTGGACGTTGCTCCTGGTGGGAGTCTATAATATCTGTCACATGGGTATGCGCACACGATGCACCTGGTGGTCCTCCATGCTAACGACAGGAATGTTGGTATTGCTATGCAATCGTGGCACTGCTAACAACGGCGTAACAGTGGTAGGTGTGTTGGGGTGGTGGGGAGTGATGTGGCAGTGGTGTGGCAGCAAGCACTTTGGTAATCGTTATTGTGATGTTGTTGTGAGCCCGTAGAAGGTGTCCTGGTGAGATTCATGCCTCTTACGCAATGCTGTAAGCCCATTGTGCACTCTGTTGTGCCCGCAACAATATTCATCATCATAGGCAGCAACCATATCAAAGACAAATCAGCCCCCTTCCATGTATAGTACTTAATTCTCAGCCTGCTTCAACATATCTGAATGTAACAAGGGCAATGAATCCTGGGTTTCCCAAGGCAGCAACAACATCTGCGCACTTCACATACCTGGGCTCCCCCCTGGTTTCTTCGTGCCTCCCAGCCCCAGATCAGAACACGCCGCCCATCATTGATAAACATGGTGCATTATAATCTGGCCAAGGAAAGAGGTTGAAATACTTACCAACAGGTCCGCTAAAGTGGAGCCCCAGCAGCGTGTTGTATGGCCTGTGAAAGCTGGATAAGCTCCAGGGTTGCACATCAACACACCTATATGTGCTGACTGTTGAATACAGGACATGTACCTTCTGTTTGTTGCCTTCAGGCTCAGCTTCCTACGCCATGAATTACACTTGGAAGAATGAACAGACGCACATCACGCTGTTTGGGGAGGCTGGCCATGGCTTACGTCTCCCTCTCGAGCAGCGATGCTTGACGAGGCGTCCGGCGTAACATGAACGAGGCGCTTTCACGAGCCTCGGGGAAAGAGACAGGCAGAAAATCTGGAAGGGGAACGGGGCTGGCTTCACCCTACCTTGGATCCGGATGCCGAAAAAGCAGGTTCCACTGTACAGCGTCGACTCAACCAGCGCAATGCGTATTCATGCTTCATTTCGCAACGATCGCAGGCGATATTCAGTGATGAGCGCAGGTCTACACTACAGAGCCAGCAAAAAATCAGGCTGGGCTTCGCTCTAGAAGTTGTTGAAGCGCCCTGCGCAAATGGGATGACAAAAATGAAAGAAACGAGGGAGTGGCATATTTTTACGTGCGTTGCCATGATCAGCCCCGCACGCACCCTCCCGGCAGTTCCAACTGCTGCGGCAACGAGGCATTTACAATGGCAGTCGTTTTAACAAAAAGTTTTTCGGTCAAAATTTTTTGAATTAGTCATAGAATCGTGCGAGCGGCTTACCTTGAACTACACTGTCGCCGTTTTCGATAAGTTTCCGGTGTGACTTTTTGGGGGTCCACTGCAAAATGCAGCGGACCTGACCCGACCTCGCGAAAATGCCCGCCCTTTTTCTGTTTTCCTGAAAAAATGGACCGATTTCTTTAGGATAAAAAAATATCTACGTGAAGTAGATGAGTTATGAAGGCTCAAAATCAATTCGCTGTCCGTAATGTGTTCTCAGGACGGTCGCTAGGATTTTCACGGCCGCCATGGGTGCTGCGTGACTTTTTGCCTCGTCGTCACCTTCCCGCCCACCAGATTTTCGGGATCTCGCGCCAATTTGGTGACGGAGTAAGATGGTCGTTTTTGGCGGGGCTCGGACCGTTGTGCCTGCAGGAGGATGAGGTGCTGCAGCTGCAGCCCTTCTTAGGGCCTGACAAAAAGCTAGTCTTGCCCAATCCTATGAGTATTGCCCTGCTAGATGTGATCGATCAAGGCTTTCACTAAAACTGAGGACCTGGCCACTAAGGCCATTCAGGAAGGAAGTTTTGGTAACAGGCCTGTGGAGTACTGGGAGGGAGTCCCGTTTTATGTCCACACCCAGGATACTGATCATGTAGTGACCAGGAAGGTATACGTGCCAGAAATGGCCATCCCTACTGTGTTGCACTGCTTTCATGATGACGTGACTGCGTGTCATCCTGGGTATGCCAAGCTTCTCCATGCATGAGGTACAAGAGAGGTTTTGATGGCCTGGCATGTTTCGTGACATCAGAGCCTATGTGGCCTCCTGTGACTCCTGCCAAAGGAATAAGGTTAGGACTCAGGCTGTCCCCATTTTTCCTATGGCCATGCCTATTCCCTTGCGACCCTGGATCAGTGTGACCATGGACTTCATCTGTGGCTTGCCTGTGTCTGATGCTGGTAATGACAGGATATTGGTGGTGATGGACAGGCTCTCTAGAATGTGCCATCTCATCCCCTGCAATGCCCATCTGACTGCTGCCCAGTGTGTAGAGTTTTTCATGAAGGAGGTGTACAGGTACGTTGCATGGCATGCCACGGGTGATCATCACTGACCAGGATCCCTTGTGGATGTCTGGGTTCTGGAAGTCTTTCTTTGACATCCTGGACACCAAGCTGGCCTTTGGGGTAGCGTACAGGTGTGCCAGCACGGGGGCTGTGGAGAGGCTGAACCATATTGTACGGGAATGCCAGAAGCATTACTGTACCCATGATAACAAGGAATGGGACAGGAAACTTCCCTTCATAGAGTTTGCTATCAACAACTCACCCCTGGCTCCTCACCAAATGTCTCCCTTTTTCATTTGCCATGGCCATGCAGTGCCCTTTGACCCCATTTGACCTGGAGCTGCCTGATAGGGATATGCTGAAGGCCCCTTCAGAAGACGCTTAACCTCAGTCCAACAGCTGATAGCATGATTCCTTCCAGGAAGCTCACAGTGTGGTTGCTGCTCAGATGCTGCATGCACAAGACAAGTATTTGAACAATGCTTGGCAACAGATGTTGGCTACTCACACTTTTGTGGCCCCTGGTGACTTGGTGCTTCTGGAGGCTAACCGTGTGCTACCTGAAAAGGAGCAATGCAGGAAACTTCAACCAATGATTGTGGTTGGGACCTTTCCCTGTACTGGACACCTTTCACTATGGGACTGTGGTTCAAGTCCAGGTGCCTTCCCACTGGCGGCTCAAGACCAACAATGTGTTTCACCTGGCCCAGCTCAAGTTGTACAAACGTAACACCTTGCAGGGACGCCTCTCTGCTCCCTTACCATTTGAGCTGGATCCTTAGGGGGAGAGGATATATGAAGTGGAGCAGCTTTTGGCTCACAGAGTCAAAGGAAAGGGTAGGACCAAGCAGCTTCAGTTCAAGGTGCATTGGAAAGGAGAGTTAGAGTCTACTGCCACGTGGTTGTGGTTGTCTGTCACTCGACTCACTGCCATGAGGTGGTCCAGGAGTATATTGCCAACAGAAGGGCCTCACTCTTCCTTCTTGGTATACTGAGTTGGTGAGGACCACTGCTCCCCTTCCTATATCTCAGGACTAACGAATGGTTTCCTTGTGCATGCTATGTGGTCCCAGATGGAGGAGGAGTCCCTGTACACCAACTTGCATGGCCTTGGGAGCCACCACGGAGGAAGGGGTCACGGGTATGAATCCAGAGGCCTCCAACCCCATGAGTTATGTGGAGTCCCTGTTTGACACTATTGTCAGGCGTGACCTTAGGAGGGGTCAACAGATGGATAAAGCTGATGGAAGCTCTTGCATGCTGTGATCTCCAAGCAGGATAAGCTACAGGAGCTTCTTCAGGGGTTGTCCTTGTCTCAGCCCCAGATGGGGAGTGGTTCTAACATAGCCCTCAGCCCCAGCAGCACTCCCATCATTCAGATTCCTCGTCACGTGGTACCTGTCAAGAATGTGGTGGCCTATGTGGATCACAGGAAGTGCACGGGGCCCTGTGAGCACTGTGAGACGTTGGCCAAGGCGTTGGCTGCCCTTAACAGGGAGGAGGGGGAGGTGAGCCCTGAGGGTTTTGTGGAGGAGGTCTTGTCTCAGTTGCACACCAGCCTGTACGAGATTGGCTCTCCCTTTGTGGCTCACCTGCTGCACAGGATGTTTGCCTTGACCCCAGGACCTGAGATTGACATGAGGCCTGCTGAGGGGCAGGATATGTTGGCAGCATTGCCTGAGGCTTTGAAGGGAGCACTCACTCAGTTCAAGCCAGTGAGTATGGGTGAGGCTTCCTACATGGAGTTGTTGGAGTTTTCAGTCCAGCAGGGGGACTTTGATTTGGCTCCTTCTTCCTCCAGCTCGGTCAAGGGGTGTTTCCCTTTGGAGACATCCAACCTTTTCTGCAGTCCAGGGTTGCCTAATAAGTACACCATGGAGCTCAAGGTTCGTCTGACCCCATTGAGGGTGTTGGTGCCTCTGATAGGTGCTAAGTGGTCAGTGGTCAAGACCTTTCTCCAGTTCTGGTTGGCGTACAGGTCATGGGTGAGCAGGCACAAGACGTCAGTCCTCTACTTGGGTGATGGATCCTGAGGGTCAGTCTGTGGTGCTTCTCTCCTACCCAGGGACATGCCTGCGTTGTGCTGCCCAGATGGCAGCAGGGGCTGCTGAGGCGTGCATGGTGCGGCAGTTCCTGCTGAGCAGGAACTGGCCAGAATTGGCTCACATGGTGGAGCAGTTTCCCCTGTTTGGGACCAAGGGCAAGGATGGCGTGAATGGGGATTGGTATAGCCTGTGTCGAGGAACAGAGCTGAGAAGGAGGACGGTGGGGGGATCGAGGATGATGGAAGAGCATGGAAGGTGCTTTGGATTGTGGTGTGAGGGGGGGATTCCAGGATGGATGATGGGGGAGCTCCAGTCCAGTTCTGATGTTCCAGTCCAGAGTTCCAGGTTCCAGAATGCTGTGAAATGGAAGAACTTTCATTATTGCTGTGTTTATCTGAGTTTTTAGTAGATAAGGAAGTTACTTGTCTGCTGTAAGCACCTGTGACTAGATGTTTATGAGATAGGAGGCCCTATTTCCAGGGATGTAAAAACCCATCTGCTTTTCCCAAGAGATGGTGGATTTCTGTTCAATGTCACTCTGCCTTCAAGTGTTTGGCTGTTGGACCTGGTAGGTCCAGTTTTGAGGGGGAGATATGTAACAACCAAAAATGACTTTGTTGTTACATCCTTTGTTTTGTGAATGTTTGGCTTATTTGAGGACTTTTGGATCAGTATTGAGAAAGTTATGAGGTTTCTAAGACGGCGGTAGTAACCTGGAGCTGGTAGTACTTTGTCAACCGACTGGTAGGAGCCCTCATTGGTCGTGGCCTGATCCACGTGGGGTTATAGTTTGTTGGTCGGTACTATTGAGTCTTAAATGCTCCTTTGGGACTTTAGTGCTTACTACAGATTCAGGATCTCATGGACAGATTCTGCCGGGCTGTGTGTGGTGTTGTTCTGTTTTGTGTGACTAGGATGGATACGAAGATCTTGTCTAGAATTCCATGATTCTGATTGGTTCTCTTCAGGCTAAGGTTGAAGCAAGTTCGACAATTAGCACGTCGATATCAAGGACGTGGGGTCGCCATTGTTGCGACGTTGGTTTTGATTCATCATGGTATAATAAAGCTTGTCTTTGTTGTCCATCCATAAGAGCCCCTTGGCTATAGACTACCTTCAGTTCCACAGAGGTCGTCTATACCAAGCTTGTCTTTGTGTCTACAAGGGGTTGTTATTCCCTAAATCACGTGCTGTGGAATTTCCATCTCAACGTTGCTCGGATACTTGAAGATCTGTAACTCAAGAAAGCAACCCAGGTAAAAGATCTTTCATATTTGCACTATGGGTGATGCAGATGATCATTTTTAGTCGTTACACAGGGACGTCCGCAGGCGCTACTGCCAGGCGTGCGGCCGCCAGAGGGCCAAGCGGCGGAGGCGGCGGGGGGGCGCCGAGCAGCCGGGACTGGGAGGAATACCACGGGTCGAGCTGCTGCTGCGGTGAGCCAGAGAGCGTCCGCGGCGCCGGCTGCGCGCCGCCGGCGGGCCGTTGGGCGTGACGCAGGCGGGTCCAGGCGTACTTGCCGTGCTGGTCCTTGAGGTGGGAGAAGTACTCGCGGACATGAAGGTCCTCCTGCTCCTTGGTCGCCTGCCGGATGGCCGAGTGGTAATCGGCTTTGAGGCGGGCGTAGCGGGCGGGGTCGCTGTTGTCGCGCAGGGCTCTTTACCGGATAGGGGTGCCAATATGTCCGATATTGCTGAATCTATAGAAGATGACTCACCACTAGACCTAAGTGCGCAGTCCTGACTGAGTACTACGCACGGACCTACGCGATATTGTAGTATCGCCGAAGTAGGCAGGTTGACCCTTGGTCTGGCCGGTCCCCAGCGGCTCGGCCAACCAGGGCGGCATATTTTGACCTGGCCTGGCCCCAAGAACATTCCTAAAAGGGTAGGGAAACATGCCATGACCTATACCCAGATGTTGCTGGACGACCTAGTGGTCCCAGCCCAGTTTGAGTACCGCATCCACTCTCTCTCCCGTCTTTGGACTGCCATGCAGGACAAGACGCAGTGGAAGAAGATTGTCAAGGCGCACACGCCAGCCCCTGTGGGCAAGCCGCCTCCCCCCAAGAGGAGGAGCCGTTTTGATGAGTAGCGTAGATAGGCTTTTCTAGACTAGATATAGCTTAGAGGTAGGTTAGTTCGATTACGCGGCTTCCTCCACACCACCCATCCAACCTGGAATATGTGCTACATGATCTCCCAACGGAGACATGTTATAATTTAATTTAATTTAATTAATTAAACAGGTTGACCGCGGCTGGAATCTGGTTGTAGTGTGACGTACAAACCTAGAGGACGTGGCCGAAACTAACTATAATATCAACCAATCTTACATGGTCGTCAGAAAGCAACAAACGTGAAAACGTTAGCTGCCCAAATCTGAGATTCCGCGGAACACAGAAAGTAAGAAAGCCCAGAAGCTACCAGCAAGGAATCGAACATAGGACCTTTGGCATGGTTTCGTGGCTGTGTGAGCCTCCTGATCCGAAGTATACATTACGTTAGCCATGCCATGTTTCCAAACGTCCAAGAACTGCACACGGTGCAAAGGCGAAATCCGGAGGGCATCACTTTCAAATGTGCGGCTTGAACCAAAGGCCCACGTAATCCAGAAAACATCGTGTGCATTGTAGCGATCAAGGAGACCACCCACGAGCCACGAGGTAGCCATGGCTGACGGCGGAGCTCATAACTTTCACGTTTGAGCACCGAATTTAGCCGTGAATATCACTATCGCTTCGTCTTTCTAAGACGCACATGCTGATATAATTTTCCGAATCTAATTAATTAATTAATTAAACTCGTGCTCCCGTTGGGGAGTCACGGAGCACCGAAGTGCTTTTAATCCCTGTGTGTGCACTACAGGAGAAAGGGCAGAGACCCCCAGTCTCCTTCATGCCAAAGGCATGCCACAGCTGCAATCGGGCGCGGCTAGCTAAAAGGACAGGCTAACGATCCGGCAAACTGTGGGTGCAATAAGACCCATGTGAGCATATCATAGCAAGGAGCGTGGGCAGGTAATCTGAACATAGCCAGGGCGTGGCATGGCTGTACTAGGACTAGGCTAAGGCTATGGCTGGTTGTGTACCGTGCGTTGGCGGCACGTGACTAGGTGTGTTGGCACAGCTAGGCAACATTCTAGGCATGGCTGCCTTAGCGGCAGTGACGCCAATGGTTACAAGCTAGGGCTATTGCTATTCTAGCCCGCTGGGGGCGTCCACATCTTGTGGTCCGTCGCCGGGCAAGTATTGGCTCCATTTGTGGCGATCGTGGCATGGTTTCTTGGGTTCAGGCGAGGCGCTTGGCGAGGGTTTGGCGGGTAAGCCTGTCGGCTGAACAATGGCGAGGGCGAGAGGGTTGGGCTGGGCGCTGGGAAGCTGGGCCAGCTCCTTTTCCAGCCCTCGTTTTGCTTTGGTAGTCGTCATAGCTGGTCACGTGCGTAACTTTGGCAATACTGCGTTTCAGCCGTAACCGATTATACTGGCGTGTGCGTCTGAAAAAAGCGCATCGAATGCAACTGGTCTGACCGAATTTGGGGCTCAGACGCAAAAGATCTGAGCTCCGCCGTCAGCCATACCGCCGTCAGCCATTTTCGTCGCCAATTGTTGCATTTCCGAATCTAAAACGCAATATATGACGAGCAAACGCCTGTCGACGCAACGCAGTTTGGCGGATGCGCTCGCCCATGAAAATGCGGCAGCTGCGGCTGCAGCCTCGCCAGATCCGGAAGGCAGCGGTGACACTAGTCGTGCACTGGTGCTCGCCCCGAACCCTCCCGGGCTCAATGCCTCGCCATCGGCATCGCCTGACCCTAAACGCGCCCGCTCAGCCGACAAAACAGGAGGGTCTTCACGCCCCTCGGAGCCGCGCTTTCGGCTCCAACCTTTCCAGGTCGATGATCACGACTGGACCACCATGTCCCCGGACGCTGCTATGCACTGCATCTTCTATGGGGACTACGCCTCGCTTTACGACCTGTGCCTCCATCTCCACGCCACCGGCCGCCTCCTCTGCACTGACGGCAACCGCTGGCACAACGTCAGCATGGTTTTCGGCTCCCCACGCCCCCGTCTCCAGCACGCCATCCTCAACTCCCTTCTCCAGCGCTCTGACGGCGAGATCTGGGCTCCATCCATCTCCGCCCCCACCCTCCGTTCCATCCTCATGGAAGCCTTTCAGCAGCACGTGACCCCCCTTGCTGCTGACGTCGCAGCAATGGGTGGTCCGCTGGCTGCTGAACTTCCTCACCTCACCGCCACCTCCGCTGCCATTTCCGCCTCCACTGCCGACATCAAAGCCCAGCTCCTCGACCTCGACCAACGCCTTCAAGCCACCGCCGACGCCCTTGAGAGCTTGCATGACACCGCCGACCTCACCGCCCAGGCGGTGAAGGACATCGCCGCCCAGCTGGCGCCTGCTGGCCCGGCCGGCGATGCTCCCTCCACCTGGGCGGACTTGCTTAAGCAGCACACCACCTCCACCACCTCCACCATCTCGGCACAACTCAAGCAACAAGCCCTCGACCTCCGCGAGGAAGCCGACATCGCCCGGCGCAGCCACAATGTCATCGTCAAGCACTTCGACCAGCCGGCAGGTGAGACCTCCACGAGCCTTCTTGAGGCATTTAAGCGCGCCATTCTTGCCCCCATGTTACTCACTGGTGAGCTGGACATGTCGGCTGTCCGCCTCCCCGCGCGCGGGGAAGGCTGGCCCGGCACCCGTGCTCCTCACCTTTAAGTACATGGCGGACAAGCTGGAGTTCCTTAAATGCCGCAAGAAGCTCTCGGAGACTCGCTTCACGCTGGACGACGACTTGACCCTGGCCCAGCAACAGCGGCGACGCGAGCTATGGCCGACCTACCTTCAGCTCCGGCAGAGCGCAAGGGGGAAGCCGGTATACTGGAGGGGGGTGGTCATCCACGTTGACCACAAGCCCTGGCAGCCCCCTCCTGCCACCTCAGACTAGGAATATATATACCAGTAGTGTAGATTAGTAAGGCTTAGCCTAGCATGTGGCCCACGCGCATTAAATTAAATTAAATTAAATTAAATTAAATTATAACATGCCTCCGTGGGGGGGTCATGTAGCACATATTCCATGATGTATGGGGTGGAGGAAGCCGCGTGATCGAACTATCCTAACTCTATCTAGAAAAGCCTAACTACACTACTCATCAAAACGCCTCCTCCGCTTGGGGGGAGGTGGCTTGCCCACAGGGTCGGGCGTGTGTGCCTTGACAATCTTCTTCCACCGCGTCTTGTCCTGCTCGGGCATGTGCGCCCATAATGGCCCCCATGGATGTTGCCTTCAGAATTTAGCCAAGCCATGCCTATAATGGGACCCCCATGGATGTTGCATTAAGAATTTAGCCATGCTATGCCATGCAGAGAGATGCTCTCTGTCGAGAAGCCATGTCCTAGCTCTTGTATAGCCATGATGATCTTCCTCCCCCGTGCCAGGATCCCCCCCTTAGGCGGGTTGAACCTGAGACAGCATGGTGGTGCGGGTGCCCTGGTGCACCTAGAGCACGGGTAGCTTACATTCCCACCCTTGCATGAAGTAGCCTAGGATGTATTAAAAGCCATATGCCCCTTCTCAGGGCTATGTGCTACATTGACTCCCAACGGAGTGATGTTGATAATTAATTAATTAATTAATTGTAGCGACGCGACGGTGGGGACAACGAATCTAGTGCCAAGCTCGGAACGGCCGCAAAGGAGATGGATTTTTGCGCATGGCAAGCCTGTGCTGGTT
Organism: Mesostigma viride; assembly: GCA_009746045.1. Lineage (NCBI taxonomy): Eukaryota > Viridiplantae > Streptophyta > Mesostigmatophyceae > Mesostigmatales > Mesostigmataceae > Mesostigma > Mesostigma viride. Next base: position 1,356,363 of record RPFO01000080.1, on the reverse strand, counting down.
GTCTCATTCAGATGTCGGAGGTGTATCGGCATGGTGTAAAGTTGTGAGAATCCGTACGAGGAGATGCTATCAAGCCTATCCATCTATTGTACTCTGTTGTATTAGCCACATTACCTACTCGCGAAGCTTTACAAAGAGGCACAAAGGGGAGGCATGATACAATACACATACCAACCAGCTTACACAAACAACAGATGTCTCACTTAAAACAAACAACATGCACACACGCACAGACACACACAGACACACACTTGATGTCTGACAAGCTAAACCAAGCCAAGCCCAGGCGTGTATGCTGCTTGCTAGCGTGCCCAATGAGGTGCAGTTTGCAGCCTAAATAGTTCTCTCACTGAAAATAAATAGGTGTGGGCACAATCTAGATGGTAGAGGACAACGCAGTTATCATAAATAAGTTGCATTGCATTGCAAGGCATGCATGCCGCCTGCAGCTGTTGTGATCAGCGGCGGCTAGATAAAAAGAAAAAAACTACAGACTACACCTTGAGCTGAGCTTTGCCATTTGGATCTTTTTACATTGGAGGGGGAGATAGATCTTCATAAAGGGCAACGCTCAGGGAAGCTTTCCGTTTGAGTACAACACAGAACTTCTCAATGCGACCCTGGCATGTTCATCTGGAGCCTGGAATGGCATACCACAGCCCAGCTGACCATGCAGGCCACGGGTAGGCTTGGAAATGTGGTATGTAATACCCCGGTGCCATGTCGAAGGTACCGGCAGGGATGTGCCGGCAGGGACGTCGGCTTTCGTAGAGCTCTACCACAGACCTCGCAACGCGTGGCTCGTGAGCGCAGTTGACCTTTTACAAGCTTTGGCTTGCGTCTTAGAAGCGGAGCGTAATAAGGCGCTAACAACAGTCAGGGGTGAACAGCATGTTAAAGGCCTGGTGCGTTCCACTTTGAACTGTCCAAAAAAATCGGCTCGATGCCCTCTCACGCCCAGATTTCTCACCGGCGCAAATTGCTTTATTTGCCAGCCAAGTCCCGCAACGAATGTGCGCATTTAGAATCCTCCGACCTGACTGATAAAAACGTCGATCTCATCTCCGTCGACCATTTCTCTAAGTTCAGGCGTGTCATCGAGCTTCAGACGTTCTCCCTCGAAAATAAACCTCATGGAGTCGATCTGGAGGCCCTGCCGTGAACAATACGCCGTCATAAGTTTCCGCATGGGCGTTGTTCTCTTAATTTTAAAGAAAACCTCGTTCCCATCCTGCGACTTCACTTTCAGGTTGATGTGGTCCTCGCTCTTCTCAGGCTTGGCCTCCGCAGGGTACGAGTTATCAGTGGGATCTTGAACGTTATCTTCCATCACGGCCTGCTTGGCTGCAAGACCAGCCATCTGCTTGGATGCAAGACCAGCTTTCGTACACCGAGAAACGAGGCAGGTGGCTGATCCCCTGCCTTTTAACCTTTTAGGAGTGGGGTGAGTGCCGGAATTTCGCACGTCGCAGAGCGCCTTGTGCCGCAGCCCAGGCTGAGTGCCTTCGAAAGTTGATGCAGCTAGAGGGCGTCACTCTGGAAACTTATGGGAATGGCGGGAACGAGATGGCCAACTTTAAGGGGTCTTTGCGGGAAAAGAGCAGTGGCATACATGGGCCGGGCGCGGGAGTGCCGTGCCAGCCCGACGCGGCGCGGCGTGGTGGCTCATGGGTGACAGCCAGGCTACCAGCTTCTAGATGCCGCGCCGCGCGTCAGCTAGGAGCGTCGACATAGCCCAATGGGATCCGTCATGGCCGTCGTTGCCGTCATGACAGTTCAAGACATTTCATAGCAAAGTGGTTTCTTTTTCGTCTGTACTAGTAAATTGTTTGTTATGGCTAGTTGAATGGCACGGAAATACCACTTTGAATTACTTCAGGGATACGATTTGGAAGCCATTTTCCCTGAAGTCTTCAAAGTGGCCTATCCGTGCCAGCCAACTATCCCAGGCTTGCCATAACTGAGATTTTCGGGAAGCGCATAATTTGGCTCTGATGACACAAACTCTAGTGCGGGGGTGAGTGCGGGGTTCCGGGACACCACCGCACTAAGTCCGACGCGCCTGCCCAGGCCACGCCGCGCCGGACCGGCACACGAGTTACGCGGGAAAAAAGGGCCTGCCGCGCCAATTACTGTAGGACTTGGCTAATTTCTTTGTTGACTACAAGCGCAGTCAAGGATGCAATTGGCATCATTGCATTATTTTTGCCAAGGTGCTGGCAATTTACGCTTGAAGGTGGCAAAAATCTGGTTTCTTTGTGATGCAGTAGTGACTATTGCCTGGCAATTGCGCAGCCGGGAAGTTGGGCGACGAGAATGCCATGGTTGTTCTAAAGTATAATCATCGGACCCTAATTTGTCTAAAGTAGGAGACAAACAGTCTTTGACGTCCCTGGGATCCATAGCAATAAAAATTCTGCTTTCTCTACTCGCAGTAATGTCGGCACACTTAGTTTCCTCTTCGAATCGATCTTTTGTCTGGCAATCTTTCCCTCTCTCGTTTTTTTCTCCCTCCCTCCCTCCCTTGCTCGCTCCCTCCCTCCGTCTCATGCGTTCCTCCAACGTCCCGTCCTGTCTTCTTCCCCCCACCCTGCCTTCTCTCGTTAGCTTCCGAGCTTTTTATGCATTGCCTCTCCATACCTCGCTACCAAGTTTCCAAGTAGACCTTGAAGAGATATACCGGGAAATGCGTCTGGACGCGGTCATCGTGCGCGCCTTTCTCTTCTGATTTTCTGCGTAAAGCTTGGTAGCACACCTTGTCGGCCCTCGCGGAACTGTCAGCCCGTATCTGGGAACTGGACCACATGTATCTGTTACAGTATCTTGCTTATTTTGCGTAGGTTGCTAGTGTTGCTGTATCCTTCAAGTTTAGTGTTGCAGAGTGTGACTGACCACTGTATCATTTGGTGATGGGTTTGTTGAATGCTGGGTTTGTTCTTGTATGAGTGTTTGTATAGGGATCCTTGTGTCCTAAAGTAGAAAGCTTGTCGTTGATACTGCTTCTTCTTTTTTTGGAGTAGCCCTTGGGACATGCAGGCAAGGATGGCATTACAAATATCAATGAAATACAGTACCAAGCTTTTTACCACTGACGTGCATTGTAAAATAGGTGCAGGCAACTGCCGTGCACATGCCGTGCCTGAAAATTGTTGAGCCCATGGTGAGCTTTTTTGCTTATTTGGTAATTACAGCGTCAATACGTTGTCTAATGTCAACCAACGTGGATCGACCTGGGCTGAGGTTGTCAGTGTGTGCGTAAATGTAAAGCACACATGTATGGCTCGCATGTTTGGGAGCCGATCCTAGCCGAATCACACTTTGTTGGCACCCATGCCTGCAGCTAGTGGGGTCTTTGTGGCTAGGTACCTTGGGACAGTGTTGGGGTTGGCTAGCTAGACTACGTGCAAGATGATTCCACCACTGGCCATCAGTGGCTCGGTCCTTAGAGCAGCCAACATACCAGCATACTCGCGCATATTTCAGCTTTAGCACACCCACAGTTTGCCATAGTCCAACGAGCGTTGAACGCAGCTGTGGCCTGCCTTCGGGCATGAGTGAGGACGCAGGTGTCTTTGCCCCTTTCCCACTGTGCAACTTACAGGGACTGGAAAGCACTCTAGGTGCTACATGCCCACCCCACCGAGGCATGCTATAATTTATTTAATTTAATTTTAGAGCAGGAAACATGTTCCTGTCATCCATGAGATAGCGGCCATTGGCATTGTGAGGATGGATGCACGTCAGATCATATAGTAAGAATTTGGACAATCAAGAATGTGTTTGACGCTCTTTCAACCCAAATTAAGGTTTGACTGATAATTTGGTCGGGGCTCATTGCTCAACCATTCCAATGGGGATGTATGCTCGTTGACGCAGTCAATCATGACATCTTATGATTATTACTTACGGCAACGTGACGTGTGGATCCGCCAATAAATTAGCTATCAAGGTCAACCAGCATCGGTATGCATTATTAAATCAGCAGACGCATGCATGTGTTGAATGTTAGCAACGCATACCTTGTGTTGGCCGGCCACCTGCAACTTTACTTACTACTGCAACTTTATTACTGACCAGGTAGATGTTGAAGAACCTCACAATCATCCAGTTGTCGCATGGATCCTAGCTAGCCCACGAGGAAAATTTTCAAGGTGCCCAGTTTTATAGCAGTATGCATATAAGACACATGATACTGCACCACTGCGGCTAGCTTATGACTGTCCCCATCCCCCCTTCCCCATTCCATCAGGAAATATGCTGACGCTGTCTACGTGTTTATTAATTTATTCATTCATGACTGTGTAACATGGCCAACGTGAAGGCAGGCCTTTATGATAATGGGCCCTTCAACTCGAGAGCTCCATCCATTGCAGCCCTTGGGCATTTGCAGCTGCCAGCTGATAATGCTCCAATATGAGGGTAGTCTTGGAATCTTCATGCCGAAAGCTCGGTCACCACCTCCTGCATTAAGAGCAAATAGACAAGCACTGAGTTTAGAACCCTGGACTCAACCACACACAAACAATGATTCGTGACAAGCTATGGATGAAAAACTTCAGGAATCTCTTTTTCTATTTGCGTACATATGGGCATTACATGCACATGCACAACCACAATACAATAACGGGGGAGAAAAAGGGAAAAGGAAGCCCAGCAGAGAGCGACGCAGTGAGAGGGAGTTCGTTAGGTTGGCAGTCGGGCAGTCGGGCAGTTGGGCAGTCGGGCAGTCGGGCAGTCGGGAAGTCGGGCAGTCGGGCAGTCGGGCAGTCGGGCAGTCGGGCAGTCGGGCAGTCGGGCAGTCGGGCAGTCGGGCAGTCGGGCAGTCGGGCAGTCGGGCAGTCGGGCAGTCGGGCAGTCGGGCAGTCGGGCAGTCGGGCAGTCGGGCAGTCGGGCAGTCGGGCAGTCGGGCAGTCGGGCAGTCGGGCAGTCGGGCAGTCGGACAGTCGGGCAGTCCGGCAGTCGGGCAGTCGGGCAGCCCGGCAGTCGGGCAGTCGGGCAGTCCGGCAGTCGGGCAGTCGGGCAGTCGGGCAGTCGGGCAGTCGGGCAGTCGGGCAGTCGGCAGTCGGGCAGTCGGGAAGTCGGGCAGTCGGGCAGTCGGGCAGTCGGGCAGTCGGGCAGTCGGGCAGTCGGGCAGTCGGGCAGTCGGGCAGTCGGGCAGTCGGGCAGTCGGGCAGTCGGGCAGTCGGGCAGTCGGGCAGTCGGGCAGTCGGGCAGTCGGGCAGTCGGGCAGTCGGGCAGTCGGGCAGTCGGGCAGTCGGACAGTCGGGCAGTCCGGCAGTCGGGCAGTCGGGCAGCCCGGCAGTCGGGCAGTCGGGCAGTCCGGCAGTCGGGCAGTCGGGCAGTCCGGCAGTCGGGCAGTCGGGCAGTCGGGCAGTCGGGCAGTCGGGAAGTCGGGCAGTCGGGAAGTCGGGCAGTCGGGCAGTCGGGCAGTCGGACAGTCGGGCAGTCGGGCAGTCGGGCAGTCGGGCAGTCGGGCAGTCGGGAAGTCGGGCAGTTGGGCAGTCGGGCAGTCGGGCAGTCGGGCAGTCGGACAGTCGGGCAGTCGGGCAGTCGGGCAGTCGGGCAGTCGGGCAGTCGGGCAGTCGGGCAGTCGGGCAGTCGGGCAGTCGGACAGTCGGGCAGTCGGGCAGTCGGGCAGTCGGGCAGTCGGGCAGTCGGGCAGTCGGGCAGTCGGGCAGTTGGGCAGTCGGGCAGTCGGGCAGTCGGGCAGTCGGGCAGTCGGGCAGTCGGACAGTCGGGCAGTCGGGCCGTCGGGCCGTCGGGCAGTCGGGCAGTCGTGCGTGCGTGCGTGCGTGCGTGCGTGCGTGCGTGCGTGCGTGCGTGCGTGCGTGCGTGCGTGCGTGCGTGCGTGCGTGCGTGCGTGCGTGAATCGCTGTCCGGATCATCCTCCTGCACTTCTTGTCCGGCAGCTAATGTTGATGATGCACCCCGCGGGGCGGAGGGCACCGCAGCCGGGGCGCATGGCACGGCAGCCGGGGCGGAGGGCACGGCAGCCGGGGCGCAGGGCACGGCAGCCGGGGCGCAGGGCACGGCAGCCGGGGCGCAGGGCACGGCAGCCGGGGCGGAGGGCACCGCAGCCGGGGCGGAGGGCACCGCAGCCGGGGCGGAGGGCACCGCAGCCGGGGCGCAGGGCACGGCAGCCGGGGCGGAGGGCACGGCAGCCGGGGCGCAGGGCACGGCAGCCGGGGCGCAGGGCACGGCAGCCGGGGCGCAGGGCACGGCAGCCGGGGCGGAGGGCACAGCAGCCGGGGCGGAGGGCACAGCAGCCGGGGCGCAGGCACCGCAGCCAGGGCGGAGGGCACAGCAGCCGGGGCGCAGGGCACGGCAGCCGGGGCGGAGGGCGCCGCAGCCGGGGCGGAGGGCACCGCAGCCGGGGCGGAGGGCACGGCAGCCGGGGCGCAGGGCACGGCAGCCGGGGCGGAGGGCACGGCAGCCGGGGCGCATGGCACGGCAGCCGGGGCGCAGGGCACGGCAGCCGGGGCGGAGGGCACGGCAGCCGGGGCGCAGGGCACGGCAGCCGGGGCGGAGGGCACGGCAGCCGGGGCGCAGGGCACGGCAGCCGGGGCGGAGGGCACCGCAGCCGGGGCAGAGGGCACGGCAGCCGGGGCGGCATCCAGTGGGGCGTCCGAAGGCGGGGCGCAAGCTTTTGATGTCTTTTGTGCATTGCTCTCGTTTCGTCTACAACGAGGCTTGCAGTTTGCCCTTTCGCCCTCGCCGCTCAAATAGTCAGCGGTTCTGTTGGTTGGTAAGCTAGATCGCAAAAGGCCCTTTGCTTTGGACCTTTATCGCAAAACACCAACACCCAGTTGAGGTCGTGAAAATTTAGGGGCCCATTCTTGAGCTCTTGCTTGTTGGCTTTGTCGAGCGCCTGATTAGCGAGCTTGGGGGTCTCATATATTTGACCGCAGTCAACATTGGGGTAAGGCTTCAGGGCGTCAATAAATTGGTTAATCTCCGTAGTGCTCAAGGTGCTGCTCGATATTGAAACGCCACAAACACGGAATACAGCAAAGTACAAAGCATTCATGTAAGACAATGCGGGACAAATGGGTAACAAATGGGGAGAGTTATATTAATGAAAAGAGACAACGAACTTGGAAGCATGGCACGCCGAGCCCCCGAGTAAGGTTAAACATTTAGCCACCACGCATTGGGCTTGCCATGAACACCCCATGGAGCGCTATGCTAAGGTTTTCTTGCGACCCCATGTTGTGTGTGGCTTGTCAGTAATGTGCTAGTAGGAAAGGACAAGCCACGAGGTTAAGATAAGATTACGCCCGGCATAGGGCTGCCAAACGGGCTCATCTACCATAAACGCTGCAATAAGGCTTCTGTAGAATAAAAATCTATTTCCAAGCAAAACCATACCGTAAACCAAAACTAGCAGGCCATAAAGACCAATCACAGGCCAATCAACAAAACCCAAAGAACATTCAGCCAAAAGAGTTACATTATGCACTACTACAATATTTGATATGGCCTTGGTGAACACCATGAAAGCTAAGGCAACTAAGAGACTGTGCTTGATAAACGACGCAAATCAGAAAAAGGTTGTTCAATGTATTGATGACATGTAGAGTAAAAACAACACGCGCATACCCAAGCGTACCTTTTCTTGGAGCGTACAGCATCCGCGCACCCCGTGCAGTATAAATGAGAGCCAACGAATTGAAGTGGTTCAAGGCCGGCCACAAGTGGATTGTCCGGATGGGTGCCCGTGTTGTCACAGCAGCGCCTCCCAGAAATACCTCTGCGAGCACACTTGTAGGAGGCCTTCCTTTTCCTGGTTGCCTTGTTTGTGCCTTCACAACTGGGCACTGGTGTTGGATTTTGTCTTGAACTTCCCTGTTTTGGGTCAGCAACATAAGAAATTAAACACGATGTTCAGAAACTAATTACAAGTTACAACATAGTCATGGATTTGGTGGGTGCAATTAGCTGGGGACGCCATAAACATAAGTTGCCATTATGAAGCTCACTAACTGCCTTATATGCAAATAACTCCATTATCATGGAAAGATGCTTACAACAAGAACATTCCAGACCATGTCGCTACCAAGCATGAGCGAGTTCGAACGGGAAAATGAGATAACGACATGGAAGGGCAACGTACGTTGGAAAACGGTTGTCCGCCGTGCTGACCAATCGGTGCCGGCGCTGCCGCAGGTGGAGGTGCTCCAACATGGGAAGGTGGCGGAGAAAGTGGCGGAGAAGGTGGCGGAGAAGGTGGCGGTGGCGGTGGCGGTGGCGGTGGCGGTGGCGGTGGCGGTGGCGGTGGGGGTGGCGGGGAAGCAGAGAAAGATAATACGTGAGAGTACGTAATACGCAAGAGTACGCGTATCCGTAGGCATACGTTTAACATCCGTACGGCAAAGCTGCGTATGATGTATAGTCTGCGTACGAAACGTATCATATGCCACACTATTTCCCTTTGCGGGGAAGGTGGCGGGGGAGGGGGAGGGATGCTTTCCCCGCGCTGTGAGGAAGGATGCTTGCGTTGCCGCACCGCTTTACGCCGAGCGAGAAGGCGGCGAACAATACCGCGATGCCTGGGTCGCCGAACTGACTGCCGTTTTGGAGCGATGCATTGTGCCTTGTGCCAAATGCAGACATGGACATAAGGAGAGCACCTCGGCATATCCCTGCTCAGCAACGCGCAAAAGGAAAAAGGGCAGCGAAGAAAGAAGTTATGAACTACCTCGATCGCACCTCAAAATGGCCAAGCAAGTCTAGGCATAGCTGCATGGGGCTGCCAATATAACTCCAAAAATAAACCCTAACTTAAGAATAGCTTCCGCTAGATCCCAATAGGCTAGGCCCACCGCGTGCCGCACGTGGCGCCAAGAAGTATCTGAAACAACTCATCATTGTGTATTCCGCTGGAAACTGAAAGAGGAGCATTCAGTGCATTAGTCGTTTTAGGGTAGCATGGATTCCTTACCTCAGACCAACATGTAGTGCCAATAACGCCAAGGTGATCCACCATGTGGATGCATGAAGATCTGCACCACATTGCCGCGTGACAAGGTATGAACATACCAACAAAGTTGCAGAGCAAGCCGTTCTCAGGAGGGCTATTACCCAACCATAAAGCCCCATGGCATAACGCTTCCATCTCGTGCAAAAGGACAACTATGACCTAGAAATTCAGAAAATATATTCTTAGTCTTTCCCTCTACTCCTTGCTTACCTGGGTTGATAGGCGCGACAACTGAAAACTTCGCAGGCACCCGCGCGCGCTCTTGCACCGCCACATGCCCTACATGGATAACCACCAACCAAACATGAAAAAAGGGTATAACTAGAAGGATTAAGGAAAGAGGAAATGCATTTAATTCATATAGTTAATATCGCCATGAAATTGTATGTTGAAGTAATAATGGGCCGAAATATGCACATCGGGAACACGTCCCATTAATGCACATGCGAAGCTAATGTCAGGACAACGCATCATTAACAAGGGGGGGGTCCGCATGCGCAAGACGAAGCAAGTACAGTTAATATGATGTGCCATTTGGACAGAAACTGGAATAAGGGCTTAACGCCTTACCTAAGGCACAGACCCACACGATGCCGCTGACCGCTAGAAAAATTGCGAGGATGGCCACCAGCACACCCTGTCTGGTGCTGGTCAAGCAGCAAAGGCAGGGCCGGGCCATGAAAGCTGGAGGTCACGAGCACTTTGTTGCAGTGGATGTAAACGACCCCCCTGTTTGGAGCACAAAAGGCGAGAAGCAAATTAAAAACGGAAAGCGCCAGTCATACACCGCGCAGCTCGCGAGAATTCCAGGAACCAGTTTTTGTGTGATATTCGCATTTAGATGTCGTGCATAACCATTCCTTTATTATCGCACACACCAGTAAACAGTACAAGGATTTGCGTCAACCCAGCTAAATGCCGAGGGTGCCACGGACGTGTATGCCAGCGAGCTCGAGTCTGGCGAGCAATCACTCAAACATGTCCACTGTCCCTAAGCCGAGCATCACCCTAACATGTCCGCCATTGCTACGTTTTATCATCCTTGACTGCGCTTGTAGTCAACAAAGAAATTAGCCAAGTCCTACAGTAATTGGCGCGGCAGGCCCTTTTTTCCCGCGTAACTCGTGTGCCGGTCCGGCGCGGCGTGGCCTGGGCAGGCGCGTCGGACTTAGTGCGGTGGTGTCCCGGAACCCCGCACTCACCCCCGCACTAGAGTTTGTGTCATCAGAGCCAAATTATTCGCCAGGGGGATGGCAACTGGCATGGCAAGGCAAGGAGCCTTCAACGATGATTCTCTGCATTACATATGGCTCGTCATTGCATTCAGCTCTTCTGCGTAGAGCTCGTCACAGTGTTACAAAACTTCAGAAATTTTCGGGCAAGAAACGAATTTCAAAGGTACGACCCTCGTCGTAGCCCACCTGTAAGCTTTCTGAAGGCACTCTCCCCAAAATGAGTGCCAGCGACAGGCAACGCGAGCGGATCCAGGAATGTCAACCTGTTAATGGATAAGTAGGTGTCATTATAACCCTTTCCATTCAGCAGTACCAGCCAGAAATCACTTGAAGCGCAAATTGTGAAGGCGGGGGATTCAGGCGACGCGCTCCTCCTAGGTATCATCTAGCGTTTAGATGAAGAGAATCAAAAGACTATGGGTGGACCGGGTTGTCTTCGCTGTTGCCGTGGTGTCGCTTGTGATCCTCATCATAGGGTCCTTGATCATGCTAGCAGCTTTGATCAAGGACGATAGGAACCTTTCCGTCGCTGGTGGTGTATTGACGGCAATTGGGGCCGTTTTTACCGTGGCGTCCTGCTATGTGGTGCTGACTGCGTCCTCGTCACGGAGGCCGATGCCACGATGGATGTCAGAGCTCGACAGCATGGCTCCACCGTCGGAGGCGAAGTTGGAATACGATGTGGAAAGGGAGTACCACCGAACGGCCCCAAAAATGGAAGAGGAAAGCGGGTGGATTGCGTAGAAAAGCTCATGAGCAGGCTGCTCTGGGGTCCTCCCTTGATGAATTCATTACATCACCGCGCACGGCACGATCCAGGTGTTACCGTAAAGGCCCCGTCGCATTCGATTGCTACGGATTCATGCTGGGCCAAATGGCGAGGGACGCGATTTTCATCGTGTCCATTTTTTCGTAGGGCCACTTAGCCCTGGTGGTGATTCCGCCTCCACCTGATGGGCTTAGCGGGGGCGACTCTTTGCCTGAGTGAGGTAGCTCCTGAAGATTGGGCGAAGAAACTGTTGCCAGGGATCTATGCTTACATGCCCTACTTCAGCGAAAGCCTATAACAATCGTGGTGAGGCCGCTGAGCTCGCCGTGCATGTATGCCTAGAGCATGTACGCTCAGTGAGACAATCATTCCGGGATGCGGCTGAAATGCCATTATGCCTGGGAGCCCCTGCCCTGCCATTCCTGTTCAGAACGAGGATGCTGGGATCTCGCGAGCGGTGACCCCTTGGGCAAATGCCTCGAGAGTGGTGATTTCTCACCGGAATATGTGAGGAGGATGAGAATGGTGGCTCCTTAGGCAACGCCTGGAGAATGGTGACTGGCTGTCTCATGCATACCTTGGGCAGGCTTTTAATTAGTTAAATATTTTCATCAATTAAGCTTGGGCAGGGGTCCGCTGGTGACTGGCACCTCTGGGTTGATAGGGGTCAATCTGGGTCGACGCCATATAAAGGGCTGTGATTGTGCCCAGCCCATTGTGAGTGGGCCACTGGCAACGCAGAGTGAACGCGCGCTGCCTGCAACTTTGAAAAGTGCGCTTTGGCAGCTGTGGAAGAAGTGCTTGTTTGGAGCCGTGGAAAAACTCTGGAACAAGCGTGCCTGGCCAAGCTCGTTCCTTGCCCTTGGTTGCCTCTCTTGTACCTTCCTGCGTGGGACATTATCCATTTCGGGTTTGTGGCTACTGGTATCAATAGACTGCGTCCTGGGACAAGATCCATGGGGAAACCTGTGAAGCAAGTTCGACCAGCCAGTAGGAAGTGGTGGCAAGGAGCTATTGTAATACCCCAGAGTTGAATATTATTAGGTTTTGGGCCAGGGGATTTTATCATGATCTTATTTTGATGTCAGCAGGGACAGGTAGATGGATACACCAGACCAAAGCATTGGGAGAAGCTGTACCCTGAGACAGTGGGAACTCTTTGCCGTGCATGTCTGCCATAGGTCCTTCGACGTGGCTACGGAAGTAGCCACTGAGACCACCAAGGAAAGTGGATGTGTCGGAAGCCAGTCGCTGGAATGCTGCATGGCGGATGAGGGACTGTATCAAGGAGACAACAGCGCAGGGTGGGTATCCTATGGCTGTACCCTATGGCGCGAATCTGGGTGCAGCCTCTCCTGCCTGCCAGTGTGACTATCCTGCTGAATCAACCAATTGAAGAATTACCGTGTCGATTTCTTAAAGAATAAAGAATGTCTTACCTCCGTGCCCATTTATCTAGTGACAGCTAGCTTTAGTTGCTTTGGAGCGTCGAGCCGTCTAGTAAACCTGGTGCTTACGTTTATGCGCGGCTGCTAGACGGGACGGAGGTCCCGTTCCGTGATCGCTTCAAACTGCTGGGGAGCATGCTCCCCGACACCGCCGACAATGTGGACATCCGCATTGGCCTGGCCTGGGCTAGGCTTCGTTTGCTCAAAACCTACTGGCACTCGAAGGGCCTGGGCGAGCACCGCAAGCGCATGCTCTTCAAGGTCCTCGTCCTCACGGTGCTTACGTATGGTGCCGAGGCATGGACACTCACGGACACACTGGCCGCCAAGCTAGACGGCACGGTTTGCAGGATGCTTCGTCAGGTCCTGAATGTAGGGTTGTCCACGCATAGGTCATAAGAGTCTTTGTATCAGGGTATGCCTCGCATTTGGGACGAGATTAGGCAGCGTAGGATAGCATTTGTAGGACATCTTGCTCGCACCTGTCAGGTAGATACCGCCCTTGGTCTGGCCGGGGCCGGCCCCAGCGGCTTGGCCAACCAGGGCGGCACATCCTGACCTGGCCTGGCCCCAAGGACATTCCTAGAAAGCTGGGGAAACCTGCCATGAACTACATCCAGATGTTGCTGGCCGACCTAGACCCACCACTATGTATTCCAGCACCTAGGGGGCGCAGACATGCATGCATAGGGTTGGTCGCCACAAAGCTCCAGGAGCTGGAGGACCACCGCCAGGCCCAGCAACGGGAGGTCACCAACCGCGCTCGCCGCAAGTGCCGAGTGGTGCTACGTCGCTTCCCCCAGAAGCCAGGTGAGACGTCAACCTCTCTTGCTGACGAGCTCAAGAACCAGCTTCTTACCCTCATGGGCCTGGTAGGTGAGGTAGAACTGCGTGGGTGCCACCGCCTTCCCCACTCACGGGACAAGGCGGCTCCCCCACCAGTCCTGCTCACCTTCCCCTCCCCTGAGGATAAGCAGCGGTTCCTCTCTCGTCGCAAGAGGTTGCACGACCTCACCTGGACGCTGGATGACGACCTGACCCCCGCTCAGCAACAGCAGCGACGCGACCTGTGGCCGGAATACCTCCGCCATAAGCAGGACCCCCAGAAGGCCAAGGTGTACTGGAGGGGCGGGGACCTGATGATCAACCACAAGATGTGGACGCCCCCAGCGGGCTAGAATAGCAATAGCCCTAGCTTGTAACCATTGGAGTCACTGCCGCTAAGGCAGCCATGCCTAGAATGTTTGCCTAGCTGTGCCAACATACCTAGTCACGTGCCGCCAACGCACGGTACACAACCAGCCATAGCCTTAGCCTAGTCCTAGTACAGCCATGCTACGCCCTGGCTATGTTCAGATTACTTGCCCACGCTATACTTGTTATGCTACGCTTACATGGGTCTTATTGCACCCACAGTTTGCCGGATCGTTAGCGTGTCCGTTTAGCTAGCGCGCCCGCATGCAGCTGTGGCATGCCTTATGCATGAAGGAGCGACGCCTGCAGCTAGTAGGGCACCTAGCTCGCACCAACCAGGTAGACACCTCACGTGGCCCCCCCGCAGGACTGCGACCAGCCCAGCCTGGCCGGCACCTCCTGACGTGGGCCGGGCCCAGTGATGTTAGACGCCGCAAGGCCCGCACCTTCAAAGAACAGCTAGTAGAGGACATGGGGGGCCTAGGCCTCTCTGTGATTTGGAAGAAGATGATGGACAAGGCAAAATGGGCCCAGGTCATAGAGGACAACGAGCCCCCCCCAGTGGGGAAGCGCCCGCGTGTGCAATCCCGTGGGAGGCACGCCAGACAGCTCCCCTAGGGCAGCGTGCGGCTGTCTGAGATAGATGTTGTAGTTAGAATGCTGTTAGATAGATGTAGTATGTAGCCGATGTAGATAGATTAGACCGGTAGGAATTAATGTTTGCACCCATCCATCCATCCATCGGGGTTAATGCTCCGTGACTCCCCAACGGGAGCACGAGTCTAATTAATTAATTAATTAATGAAGGAGACTGGGGGTCTCTGCCCTTTCTCCTGTAGTGCACACACAGGGATTACAAGCACTTCGGTGCTCCGTGACTCCCCAACGGGAGCACGTGATTAATTAATTAATTAACTAATTAATTAATTAATTAATTAATTAATAGGGTTGGAAGATCATCATGGCGATACAAAGGCTAGGACATGGTTCTCATCAGAGAGTGACTCTCTGCATATAGGCAGAGCTAGGCTAAATTCTTAATGCATCATCCGGCATGGGGAGTCCCATTATAGGCAGAGCGTGGCTAAATTCAGAGCGTGGCATCATCGATCCATGAAGGGGGCCATTATGGGCGCACATGCGCGGAGGCACGAGCCACGCTCAAGCCACGAGGTAGCGATGGCTGACGGCGGAGCTCATAACTTTCACGTTTGGGCACCAAATTCGGCTGTGACTATCACAATCGCTTCGTCTTTCTAAGACGCACACGCTGATATAATTTTCCAAAGCTATTACGCAATATATGACGAGCGAATGCTCCTCGACGCAACGCAGCCTGGCGGCTGCGCTAAGCCATGAAAATATCATGCAGCTCCGGCTGCAGCTTTGCCCTCAGGTCCGGCAGGCAGCGGTGACGTACACTAGTCCCGCACCGGTGGTCGCCTCGAACACTCCCGGGCTTAATGCCTCGCCTTCTGCATCGCCTGAGCCCAAACGCAGCCGCCCAACGGAACCTAGCTGGTCTGAGCACGACTTTGACGTTGACAGGTTATTTTCCACCTTCGATGTCCACAGACCCGGCTATTTCGACATGCCACACATGAGGATACTGGAGCTCGTGTATTATGGGTCGTACGCCTCCCTTCTTGACCTGTGCCAGCGCCTCCAACGCCATCATTGCTTCCGCAGCCAGTCTGACGGCCAGTTTCAGCACCGCAGACCTGACCTGACTGGTTGGTCCCGACCACGCCTTCAGCTCGCCGCCCTCTTTTCCATCCTTCAGCGCTCTTCCGCGGACCTCTGGAAACCCACCCTCTTGACCGAATCCACCTTCCTCCTCCACCTCCAAGAAGCCCTCTCGGCAGCACGTGACGCCCCTAGCTGCAGATGTGGCAGCTGTGGGCCGCACGCTGGCTGCTGAGCTCCCCACCATCCCCACAGCCACCGCCACCCCCCCCCCCCCCCCCCCCCCCCCCTCCGCCTCCACCGACTCCATCATGACGGCCCAGCTCCGCGACATCGATTGATCGACCAGCGCCTCAAGGACAATGCCATCGCCATCGAGGTCCTGCAAAACACCGCAGGCATCACGGTCGCCCAGGCGGTGAAGGACATTGCCGCCAAGCCAGCCCCAGCTGGCCTGGCCGGCGATGCTCCTCCCATCCCGACCTGGGCGGACATGCACACCGCCTCCACCACCTCCGCCGTCGCAGCACAGCTCCAGCAGCATGCAGACGCTCAACCTCCGCGAGGAGGCCGAGCTTGCCAAGCGCAGCCTCAACGTCATCGTCAAGCACCGGCTTCGACATGGAGGAAGGTGAGAATTCCGAGAACTTGCACGTGCGTTTGAGAGAGAAACTCTTGGTCGCATGGGCCTTACTGGTGAGATCGAGCTGGTCGCCCACCGCCTTCCCCGCGCGCGGGGTAAGGCAGGGGCGCCCCCCCCCCATTTCAACCTTTAGGAACCCGGCGGACATGCAAGATTTCTCAGTTTCTCAGACGCCGCAAGCGGCTCGAGAAGACTCACATCACCCTTGACGACGGCTTGACCCTGGCGCAGCAGCAACGGCGACAGGAGCTATGGCCGACCTACCTCCAGCTCCGGCAGACCAAGGCGGGGCAGCCGGTGTAATGGAAGGGGGCGATCGACCATCTACGTCGGCCACAAGCCCTGGCATGCGACCCCCGCGGGGCCCCGGCCCCAGCGACTCCAGGCGCCCCTAGGGGAATACAGCAGTAGTAGTGTAGAATAGATAGACCGCGTGGCCATGTACATGTACGCCTCCTCCAGGCACTATACCAGCTGATTCAAGAGCATTATGTAGCCATGTACATGTCAAGGAGACAACCAGCGCAGGCCAGAAATCGGGAGAATCCGGACCATGGTAGCTCGAGCCTGCCGTTATCTTTTCCGCGTGTTCGATTCGTTCAGGATGATGAAGATGAATGGTGATGGAAATTAATGTGTATCCTTGTGCATTGAAATTATGGCTGGCTTACGTGTAGAGCGACTAGATGACTGGGGCCGGAAACAGCATGCTTGATCAGGGCGTGTGTTTCGAGCCTAACTGGCCGGGAGTGTCTAGTGGTGAGCACCATTGCTGCGATCGCTCTCCCACCATTTACGAGGAAATACCCGCAAATGGAAAACCACTGAAAAGGTAGCTAGTCAGTCATCACGTTAGCCATGCCATGATTCCAAACGTCCAAGAACTGCACACGGTGCAAAGGCAAAAAGCCGGAGGACAGCACTTTCAAATGTGCGGCGGGAACCAAAAGCCCGCGGATGCCAGAAAACATTGTGTTGCTGCAGCGACGCGACGATGTGGACAACGTGTGCTTATAATGTGCCACACCCCAGATGATGCCTAGCTTTATCTAGTTATGCTGTGCCCACGCAGAGAGCGGCTGCTCTCTGCTGAGATGCCACGCTCTATAGCCATTGTCTAGCCATTATGATCTCCCCCCCCCCATGACAGGCCCCCCTTAGTTGGGTCAGTGAGCTCAAGAGTGAGACTCTGGGGGGTGCAGGTGCCCTTGGTGCACCTCGAGCAAGTGCCGTTTACATTCCCATGCACCCTTGCAGGAAGTAGCTTAGAATGTATTAAAAGCCATATGCCCCTTGAATCTCTGGGATAGACAATATGTGCTACATATATATTCATTGAGAATGATAGATTACGGAGGTGAGATAGGCATGCAACATAAGGAAAAACCCGATAACTGGGAGAATAACCCTGAAGAAATTAATAGTAATCTGACACGGACATCCAAGGATCACACCAGCTGCACAAGGTACAACTAACTATACATCACAAAACTACACGCAGCAACAGCGCTGCCGGCCCACCATGCAGGCCTGGAAGGGATCTAGACCGCATGGGTCGCGACAAAGTCGGCCTGGGTGCGGCGGAATAACACATCAGCCACGGTGCGAGTGAGGGCGAGTGACAGGCGCTGCCGCCAATACGAGGACCACGTGCGGGCCGACCACGGGGCGGTCTGACCCTCGAGGTCGAGGCGGTCTTCACGGCGCTGGCAGCACTCGTGGAAAAACTCCTCTGCTACTTATATATTAAAAATATAATTACTTACAGCAGAGTGAAATCACTCAAACCAAAGCAAACGCCCATGCAGCTATAAACCTATGTACAGAGCCATGTCAAAGCTCTATACTACGATAAGGGCCATGAATGGAAACTCCTAACGGGAGGAACCTAATAGCCCTGCTGCACCGCAAAATCAGCCCGCGTACGGCGGAGCATGATGTCAGCCATGGCCCGAGTCAGCGCCACCGACAAGCGCTGACGCCAATATGACGTCCAGGTCCGCGCCGACCATGGGGCCCGCTGGCCCTCCAGGTCCAGCCGGTCCTCCCGGAGCCGGCAACACTCCTTGAAGAAGGCGGAGGTCAGGGGCCCCATGGCCCCAAACTCCTCCAGGACAAAGGGCACCACACGATGGTGCCCGACGTCGCCGTAGGCCAGGAGCTTGGCCCGCTCCGCCCGGTCCGCCGTGTAACCTGCCGTGAGGGAGGCCCCAGCCACGTGGCTAAGAGCCAAGGGCCGCGCCACCGAAACGTCAATAAGCAGATGCCGGCCAACCCCTCAAAGTCCAGCACCACGATGTCAGGCCGGTGGTTGGGGGAATAGAAGGCAGCGCCATCCGCATCCTCGGAGTCACCGGATGTCCGCGTGGCCGGGGGGAAAACCGACCAAACCATGGCGAGCACCACCGTCAGGAGGACAGTGTGCAAATACAAATACCAATTCTGATTCTGTTGGCCCCCCATGCAGGCAAGGTTACTAGTGAGTCCCCGTGGGATCCAGCGGCTGCCCACAGCTACCACAAGGCCGCCCGGCCGGAACAAGAGGCTGCAGGGCAAAGAGCTGGTGCCGGAGCGCCACCGAGTAGTGGCTGGGAGCTAAGGTGAATGGGGGGGCCATGGGAAGAGCACGAAGGCTACTTATATATACTCGCAACTGGTCTGCCCTACGCCCGGTCCGGGGAGATCCTGAGGATCGGACGGACGCCGAGCACGAGCAGAACCGGTGCCGACTGGAGTGCCTGTCGGCTCTGGACGCCGCCCGGGCGGACGTCGACGAGCTGGACAAGGGTGCTCCCACCGCTGCCATTTTTGCGGGCTTTGCGGCCCGTGCCCGCGGCCGTTGCTGGCGGCCCGGCACCTGCCGGTCATGCCCGGCCCGCCCCTGCCCCGTCCCGCTCTACCGCCAGGACCGGCCCAAGGTCTTGGCACCGACTCAAGTGTTACCGGGACGGTCCCGCTGTAGAAACCGGTGCTCAAGGCCGCCCTCGTGGAGGCCTACGATCACGCTCAGGACGCAGAGGCGGCCCAGTGCATCGATCGCAGATGCCAAGCCGCCTGCCAAGCTCGCAACCAGGGCAAGGACATGTGGTACCACCTCGACCGGCTCGGCAGCCGGCGGCAGCTCACCCCGCGGTGGAGCACACCCGGTGGACGGCACGGCGCCGGTAATTAGCCTTGACCGCTGGTCGGCCCACAATGTCTCCTTGACAGGTGGGGCTCGTGCCCCCCCCCCGCCGCTTCACCCCGAGACGGCCGCCCGTCTCGGGGTCGCCGGACCCCCGCCGCCGCCGGCACCCCCCTCCTCGGCCGCGGACTATATACCAAGTCCCCGCCTTGCAGGAGGGCTGCCTTGCCACCAACGACGTCGTCCACCCGGCCTTCACTTTGAAGGAATCGGACGGCGCCCTTGGTCGCCTGCGGTACGACGCGGCGGTCGGTGCCGACCACCTTTCGGCTGAGCTGCTGAAGACCCCAGACCCGGCGGTGAGGGATCTTCTGCTGGCGTCGATCTGCAACCGTGTCCTGCTCTCTGACGAGCCTCCACCTGCTGAGTGCATGGCAGACGGCCATCCGCGTCATGCTGTACAAGAAGGGCTCTGCTGCTGACCCCGGGAACTACCCGGGTGTCTGCCTCCAGAGCGCCGCGCTGAAGGTCTTCATGCGCATGATGCTGCACAGGCTCCGCGCCGCGCTGGATCCACACCTGGGTGAGTCTCAGATGGGTTTCCGTCATGGTTGTAACACTGTCATGGCTGTGTTTGTCGCATGCCGGTTGATTGAGGAGGTGCGTCGCCTTTGCCCTGACAGTTTGCCGCTGGTCTTCATTTTTGTTGACTATAACAAGGCCTTTGACACGGTCCTCTGGGAGGCTCTTTGGGCCATCCTAGCTCTGGATCGGGTGCCACCAGCGTTTATTGCTGCCATTCGTCGACTGTATGAGGGCTCACAGGCAGTAGTGCGGACTGCGGATGGCACCACCCCACCATTCCCACTTCACCACGGGGTGTGGCAAGGTTGTGTCCTGTCCCCATACCTGTTCGAATTATTGTCGTGGATCACGTCATGCGCCGGGCACGTGCGCGCGTTACTGCTCTTAAGGGGTTCGAGCTGGAGGCTTGGACATCCTTAACGAGCGCGAGCACGGCGGGGTAAGCACTGGCTACCGCCTGGCCGACCTGATTTATGCGGACGACACCACCCTCATCGCGCTCCCCGAGCACATTCAGACCTGGCTGGACTGTCTGGGCCTGGAGGCGAGGGCGGTGGGGTTGGAGATTAGTGTCAAATTAACTGAGGCGATGGTGATTGGGGCCTCCAGTAGACCACGGCCGTGCCGCGCCTGCTCGACGGGACGGAGGTCCCGTTCCGCGATCGCTTCAAACTGTTGGGGAGCATGCTCCCTGACACCGCCGACGATGTGGACATCCGCATCGGCCTGGCCTGGGCCAGGCTCCGTTCGCTCAACACCTACTGGCGCTCGAAGGGCCTAGGCGAGCACCGCAAGCGCATGCGCTCTTCAAGGTCCTCGTCCTCACGGTCCTCACGGTGCTCACGTATGGCGCCGAGGCGTGGACACTCACGGAAACACTGGCAGCTAAGCTAGACGGCACGTTTTAAAGGATGCTCCGACATGTCCTGAATGTATAGGGTTTTCCAAGCGTAGGTCATTAGAGTCTTTGTATCAGGGTATGCCTCTCGTATTTCGGACAAGATTAGGCAGCGTAGCCGGATAGCATTTGTAGGACATCTTGCTCGCACCAGCCAGGTCGACACCGCCCTTGGTCTGGCAGGCCCCCAGCGGCTTGGCCAGCCAGGGCGGCATATTCTGACCTGGCCTGGCCCCAAGGACATTCCCAAAAGGGTAGGGAAACATGCCACGAACTACACCCAGATGTTGCTGGCCGACCTAGTGGTCCCAGCCCAGTTTGAACACCGCATCCACTCTCTCTCGCTTTTTTGGACTGCCGTGCAGAACAAGACGCATGGGCAGAAGATTGTCAAGGCTCACACGCCAGCCCCTGTGGGCAAGCCCCCCTCCCCCCAAGAGGAGGAGGCGTTTTGATGAGTAGTGTAGTTAGGATTTTCTAGACTATATAGCTTAGAGTTAGGTTAGTTCGATTACGCGGCTTCCTCCACCCCACCCATCCATCAAGGAATATGTGCTACATGATCTCCCAACGGAGGCATGTTATAATTTAATATACTCGCATAATATACTCGCAACGGAGTTATGTTCCTAATTGATTAATTAATTAATGCGCGGAGGCCTGTGCCACGTGCTGCATGAGCTAAACCTGACTAATCTACACTACTGCTATATTCCCTAGACTGTGGTTGCTGGGGTGGCAGGGGGCGCCTGCCAGGGCTTGTGGTCGACGTGGATGACGTCCCCCCTCACCAGTATACCAGTTCCCCCCCCTGCGCTCTCAGCTCTGCCGGAGCTGGAGGTTGGTCGGCCATAGCTCCCGGCCGTCTCCGCTATTGCAGTGCCAGGGTCAAGTCGTTGTCCAGCGTGTAGGAAGTCCCCGAGAGCTTCTTCCGGCATTTAAGAAACGACAGCTTATCCGCCATGTACTTTAAGGTGAGGGGCGGGGGAGCCGGGCCAGCCTTAAGCCCCGCGCGAGGGGAAGGCGAACAGCCGACATCCGCAGCTCACCATATGTGAGTTGCATGGGGGTAAGAATGTCGCCACGAGAAGAGTCTCCGAGGTCTCACCTGCCGGCTGGTCGAAGTGCTTGACGATGACATTGCTTGGTGAGGTCGCGGGCCTCCTCGCGGAGGTCGAGCGTGTGTTGCTTGAGCTGTGCGGCGGTGGTCGGAGGTGGTGGAGGTGGTGTGGTGCTTCATCAGCATGTCCGCCCAGGTCTGGGTGGGAGGAGCTTCGCTGGCCGGGCCGGCAGCAGATGCCGGCTGGGCGGCGATGTCCTGAGGCCTGCGGTGTTTTGCAGGCACTCAATGGCGATGGCGTTTTCGTGGAGGCGTCGGTTTGTCGATGTCGAGGAGCTGGGCTTGGATGTCGGCGGTGGAGGTGGAGGCGGCAGTGGAGTGGAGGCGAGGAGGGTGCATTGAGGTGGAGGTGACGGTGCTGGAAAGGTGAGGGAGCTCAGCAGCCAGCGTGCTGTCCATTGCTGCCACATCTGCAGCAAGGGGAGTCACGTGCTGCTGGAGGGCTTCCGCAAGGATAGAACGGAGTGAGGATGCGGAGATGGATGGAGCCCAGATCTTGGCATTAAAGCGCATGAGGAGAGAGTTTAGAACGGTGTGCTGGAGTTGGGGGCGCCCGAACAGAGATCGACCTGGGCCGGTAAACCAGGAGCCGTCCGGGGCGATGAGGCGATGGATGCTGTCGAGATGGATGCACAGGTCGAAAAGCGAGGCGTAGTCCCCGAAAAAGATGCAGTGCATAGCACAGGCCGGGGACATCAAGGAGACAACCAGCGCAGGCCAGAAATCGGGAGAATGCGGACCATGGTAGCTCGAGCCTGGGGACATGTTGGTCCAGTTGTGATCGTCGACTTTGAAAGGTTGGGGCCAAAACCGCGGTTCTGTTGGGGGCGATTCTTCTGGGCGACTGTGTTTGGGATCAGGCGATGCTGATCGATGGTGAGGCCTCAGGAGCCGAGTGCACTACCAATGCTTGAGTAGTGGCCTCGCTGCCTGGCAGGCCGGACGGAACTACAGCCGGAGCTGCAGGCGAATTTTCTCAAGGCTCATCGCAGCCGCCAGGCTGCGTTGCGTAGTCGAACGTTTGCTCGCCATAATATTGCGTTTAGCTTCGGGAAAATTTATATATCAGCGTGTACGTCTTAGAAAGACGAAGCGATTGTGATATTCACGGCCGAATTTGGTGCCCAAACGTGAAAGTTATGAGCGCCGCCGTCTGCCATGGCTACCTCGTGGCTCGGGCATATGGTGGTGAAGGTGCACCTTGTGCACCCAGAGTAGGTGGCAGCTTACATCCCACCACCAACAGGTTGCAGCCCAGAATGTATCAAAAACCATATCAAGGAGACAAAAACCATATGCCCCTTTCAGGGATATGTGTTACATTTTATTTTACATGTACTCCCAACGGAGACGTGTTCTTAATTTAAGGGGACTCGTCACCAAAACACCAAAAAATCAATAAAAATTCAAAACTCACATTAAACCTATGCGAACAATGCCCAAATGGGTTTGGGGACCCAAAGTAGCATTTATGACGATTTGTCGTGCACTTACTTGGGGTATTACCCCCGGCATTTGGCTAAAAATAGCACAAGACGCTAAACCGTTTTTGCCACGCCACGGTCAATAGGAGCATCTGATTGACCTGCCCATACATTCCAAACAAGTTCCCCCTCTCCGCGACCGTTTGAGTTACTAACATGGTTCAGCGGGTCAGGTTTGTGAGAGTTATTAATTTTCCCGCGAAAAAAGACCGTATTTTGGCGGGAAAATTAATAACTCTCACAAACCTGCCCCGCCGACCCATGTTAGTAGCTCAAACGGTCGAGGAGAGGGGGAACTCGTTTGGAATGTATGGGCAGGTCAATCAGATGCTCCTATTGACCGTTGGGCGGCAAGAACGGTTTAGCGTCTTGTGCTATTTTTAGCCACATGCCAGGCGACATACCCCTAGTAAGTGCACGACAAATCGTCATAAATGCTACTTTGTGTCCCCAATCACTTTTGGGCACTGTTTGCATAGGTTTAATGCGAGTTTTGAATTTTTATTGATTTTTTGGTGTTTTGGTGACGAGTCCCCTTAATTTAATTTAATGTGTGCACCATCCATCCATCCATCCATCCATCCATCCATCCATCCATCCATCCGTCCGTCCGTCCGTCCGTCCGTCCGTCCGTCCGTCCATCCATCCATCCATCCATCCATCCATCCATCCATCCAACCATCCATCCATCGGGGTTATTACTCCGTGCCTCCCCAATGGGGGCACGAGTTTAAGTAATTAATTAATCAATTCTAGCGCATGCTCATGCACCTCCTTCCAGCCACAAACATTTCCGTGCCATGGTTCTATTCAACCATTCCAGTCGACCCTCACAAACACTGAAAACGCAACCACAAGGGGAAAAAATAGAATGTAGAATGTGGGCACCAATAAAGCTTTGGATGAGCGCCAAACCAGTGGCTGCTGGCCACCAAATCTTGCTGAAGTTGGCTTCAGAAAGCCTCTTCACACCATGCTCTCTAAAAGGTGAATGGATACGGCACAGCCCCTCTTGCCTGCAAAGCCAATCAGATGTGGAAAATGAACAATGATCTATGCTACGATGTCTCCTTGTTGAGTGGAACCCTGGCGGACTTCAACAAGCCCACACATGTCGCATGCAATACATGGCATGGCGCACTAAGGAGGCTTTGCTGACTAGGTGACCAACCCATGCCCACTTTCTTGCCGAGCCAAGCAGTGGCTTCTGCCCAGGGATGTCAGCCGCACACTTGCAGCCTGGCAGCATCTCAGGCTTGCATGCTCATCATGCAAACAGGCTGTCATGTGTCAATGACCATTCAGACTGCAGGCAAAACAGTCAATCCCATATTGCGATTTAAAACTGTCGAGCAGGGATGTCAGCGAGTACCAATCAACAGAGCCACGGACATTGGCAAAACCAGCCTCAAGCACCGCAGACCTGGAGAGACTCGTTCCCTCTTTGTTCCAGTTGCTTTGCGCAAAACATTTCCTAATCCAACCCCCTTCGTAGCAGCTTGCGGGAAATCGTTGCCGGAAGCCAGGGGACGCAAGCATAGCCCAGCCTGTCTGCATAGCAGGCAGATTTGTTGACAAGGTATCAACAAATGGCATGAATGATCTCTGTTTGCAAAGCCTGATTGGCGAGGTTGCCAGGCGTACCACCACAGTCTCATGGCCATGCTTCCTCGCATGCCCGCAAATGCCACGAGCTTAACAGTAGCTGTCTCTGTTACAGTCACTTTGAAGTCACTGTGGCGAGCCGCAGCACTATAACCCACCCAGATGCTTTGTGACCTGACCATCCCCGGCCGGCCTGCTCCGTACCAGTGCCTAAACTAGCAGCAGGTTCCGCCTCGAATGCGCCACAGAGGTCGCAAGTAGCTTAGTACGCGGGTTTGTTAACAAAATATATTATTTACCATCAGATGGTAGGGGGTACTGGCATAGTGACGCCATGAGAGTCGTCACGAGATGAGGCAGCGGCAGCCGCAAGAATAAGGAACAACCAAGGTCCAGCCGTCCCACCCTCATGAAACATGTTACCGGTCATGAGATGGGGCGTATGCGGAAGTAATCAGCGATGAGATGACGCAGAGACAGCCGCCAGCATAAGCATCACCGGTCCCAGCCTCAGTAGCCGCGTCACGAAACGAGGCGCACTGAAGAAAGGCAAGGTCACGATATCACACAGCGGCAGCCGGGCTTCTTCTCCGCGCGCTCGATCTCGTGCTTGAGCTCGTCCGCGGCGACGCTAAGGAACATGTTGCCCCCGTGGCCCGTGCCCCCTTCCAATATTGTCGGGTGTTCCACGACCGCCGCCGCGAGCTCCATATCCGCCGCCGCCGCCGAGGACCTCCGCGTGCGCCGCGGGGTCATGCACGGTGTGGGCAGGAGGTACGAGTCCCCGCTCCGAAGGCTCAGGGCGCTCAGGTCGCTCCGGGCGGACCCTGGCTGGGAATTCTCCAACTCCTCGGACATGAGCGCGGCCACGGCTCCCTTGCTGTTGGGCGTGGATCGCCCCGTCGTGCCCCGCCAGGACCGCTTGCGCGAGCGGCGAAGCGCGGCCTTGGCCTCCTCGTGCTGCCTGAGGCCCTCGAGGATCTCAACGATGTCCGTGAAGGACATGCGCTCCTGGCGGTCGG
This sequence comes from Mesostigma viride, assembly GCA_009746045.1. Taxonomy (NCBI): domain Eukaryota; kingdom Viridiplantae; phylum Streptophyta; class Mesostigmatophyceae; order Mesostigmatales; family Mesostigmataceae; genus Mesostigma; species Mesostigma viride. The sequence goes on along the minus strand of RPFO01000080.1, from coordinate 1,330,570 downwards.
CACGAGGGTGGGCGAGGTAGGCAAACAGGCACAGAGCACCAAGGCAGGCGGAAGGTAACAAACAGGCGGCGGCGGGTTACAAGACAGGATGCAGGACATGCGCTCCTGCGCTCGGCACGATCGGCACTGGCAGATGGTGCGAGCGACAGGCAAGCAAAAGAGGGTGGGCAAAACAAAACTAGAGAAGCGACCCACAAGGGCAACAAGGGCAAATGGCGCCGGTGGGACCAGGCAGGCTAAGGGGCACCAGTGGGAAGCTCCGGAGGCAGTCTGCGTTAATCCAGCCGCGCGCGCGCATATACGCGCGCGCACAAGGGAATCTCGCAAAAAAGATGAAAATGGTGTCACGGCACGAGGCAGGCAAGAGGGCACTGGGGAGGCCAGTAGGGGCCGCAAGGTAGACGGCGCGGGGGGAAGGCTAAGGGGCTGAAAGAAGACAGCGTTGTTGATTTGAAAATTGATTAAGTTTATAAAGGCAACCTGCGCCTTTGTTTGGGCATGTGTGAGATGGGCACAAGGAGGGCCATACAACAGACGCTAGACAGCACCAGGGAGGAGGCAGTTTGCATGGGCAGGTGGCACTAATCTTAAGACTGGCTGAGGCCATGGTTTCCTAAGCAGGCAACCATGGGCTCATACGGTGCGCAGGGGATTAGAAGCTCATCCCCTACATGAGTTATCCTAAATAAGATTGAAAACCGAAAGAAAATTTTGTCTGTGGCTCCCACTGATGAATTTTGTCGTGATAATAAAAAAACATGTCATTCATCAATATGGATAAACGAGCCAATGACCACCAAGTGGTACAGGCTGGGAGCTCCAACAAAGTAACCAACGCTTCGCTGATCAGTTTTTTCTTTTTCCTTGAGTGTGTTTGTAATTTTTTTCTCCGAGAAATTTCGTACCGCAGGTTGTGCGCTCCACCCTGAGTTGATGATGCGTTGGATGTCCTTGTGGATGGTGGGCTTGATCGTAGGCCTGTAGTGTACGGGATCCAGTGACCGCAAGGGTGAATGACGAGAGCGTGGGTGGACGAGGAGAGGCAGGGTGTAAGTAAGAAATTTTGTGGGTGGTGGGCTCGATCACGGGCCTGTAGTGTAGGGGGATACAGTGACTGCAAGGGTGAATGACGAGAGCGTGGGTGGAAGAGGAGAGGGATCTGATGTGTAGAACTTGACCAGGAGCCAAGATGATGACTGCCGGTCTGCAGGCCTGTGGTGCAGCATTCCCAAACAGTGGTAATGCGGGGGTGACAGGGGAGGGGGCAGACAATTATTAGGAGCCAAGTGGCTGATCGTGGGCCTGGCGATTAGGGGATGCCGTGGCAGCGATGACGAGTGGTGACAGTGCGGATGGAGAGCGAAGAGGAGCGGAGGGGGCGAAAGCTTTTCAAAGCCATCGAAGCACACCTCTTAGGTGTAGAGATCTCGAAAATTCGTTTGAAAAACCTATATTAGAAAAAATTCCGGCACGCACCGGTATCCCTGCACGGCAGCCATGCCTGCTTCATTCTCCTCCATGTCCTCGAAAGGGACCTCCCCGTGCATCATCTCCCACAGGATGATGGCATAACTGGGGGGTGGGCGGTCATAAGGGCCAAAGAATACAAATGTAGGGGAAATGTGTTAGCAGACATGGTGAATACGTCAAGGGAGTCACCTTCATTTCCCACAGAGTGATGGCACAGCGGGGGGGTATTAGGGGCAGGGGGGTTTGAGGGGCTGATGCACACGTTAGGTTACTGCTTAGGCACGTATGGCAAGTATGCTGATTGCAGCCGATGCAGCATCATTTCCCATGAGACAACCGCGTAACTGGGGGGTGAAGAGGGGCAAACGGGCAGGGGTGTGGGCAGAAGAGCCCACGTAAGCAAGTATACGACCAGGACGCCGTCCATGTCAATGAGTGCAATTTGATAAATACCAGTGTGAGTGACGTGGACGGTGGACAAGATCAGCAGAGCAAGTACATGGCATGCTGCAGCTTTGCGAGCCCTTACACTCCCAGCGACTGGATGCCTTGCGGTACTTGAAGACATTTACATTTTGTTTTATAAAAAGTAAACAAACCCCACCTGTACACGATGACCTTCTCGTTGTAGGCACTAGTTTGCATGTCCAGTTATCAAACCTGGACTAGTCAACCTCTGTTAATCAATGATAAATCCCCACCTGTACACATCCACCTTCTCAGTGTAGTCGTGACCCTTGAGCGCTTCGGGGGCCATCCTGCAAGGGGAGTAGGAACAACCATATCAATATTATAGCAATGGACCGTGTCAGAAGAGCCGGCAGCCACAGCAACAGCTAAACCAGTAGAGGCAGAGTCAGCCAGCAGGGCCAGCTGGGTCACTGCTACCATGAAAGAGTAGTAGTAGTAGTAGCAGTAGTGGTGGTGGTGGCGGTAGTAGTAGTAGTAGTAGTAGTAGTAGTAGTAGTAGTAGTAGTAGTAGTAGTAGTAGTAGTAGTAGTAGTAGTAGTAGTAGTAGTAGTAGTAGTAGTAGAAGAAGAAGTAGTTGTAGTAGTAGTAGTGGCAGTAGTAGCAGGAGGAGGAGGAGGAGGAGGAGGAGGAGGAGGAGGAGGAGGAGGAGGAGGAGGAGGAGGAGGAGGAGGAGGGAGGAGGAGGAGGAGGAGGAGGAGGAGGAGGAGGAGGAGGAGGAGGAGGAGGAGGAGGAGGAGGAGGAGGAGGAGGAGGAGAGGAGGAGACTAATCACACGATAGCATCTCGATAACACGGATGACTCTACCATCGGTACCATCCCGTCTCGTTCATGATTCTTCTCAACAGAGGCTTCTCGTTAGTTTTTGCAGATGGGATCTAATAACATGGAGCAGCCTACCATCGGTACGACCCCGTCTCGTTCGTGTAGTTGCCCGCGCCGTCCTGGAAGCGGGCGAGGCCAAAGTCAGCGATCTTTATCTGGTCATCGTCAGATATCTGTTGGCAAGAGCCAAGAGGAACGGAGAGCATAGGGGTACAGGCCGAGGGGAGACGGAAACCGTCCAGGGTAGAGCACAAGAAAAACGTCAAGGGTAGAGCACAAGAAAAACGTCAAGGGTAGAACACAAGAAAAACATCAAGGTGAGGACACAAAAAAAACGTCAAGGTGAGAACACAAGAAATACGTCAAGGTGAGAACACGAGGGCGGAAGCCGAGGGGAAAACTGGTACTTACCCGTTCAGATCAGCTCATCTGAGGTTACAATGAGGGGGGGGGGGGGGAAGACTCCTTGTTGAGACCCAAAGGTGCGCGGGGTAGGGAGAGACTTGGGAGAGGCGGGCCACCGATGAAACCCCATACCCCATACGTGACCGCTCAACGCCCCCTACACTTCCCGAGATACCCCCCATACGTGACCGCTCAACGCCCCCTACACTTCCCGAGATACCCCCCATACGTGACCGCTCAACGGCCCCTACACTTCCCGAGATACCCCCCATACATGACCGCTCAACGGCCCCTACACTTCCCGAGATACCCCCCATACGTGAGTTGCTGGCCATACGCTTCCTGAGCGGGTCGCAGGGTGCGTAGCTCCACGTAGGATCCGAAAACAAATGTAACGATCATGATGTAACCATAAAGGATATCCATAATCACAATGTGGTCATGAAGGATGGTGGTGCTTGCCATGGGATCTTGCGATCGGGAGACGGGGTCATTTACGCCTTGAGTTGGGTCGCAGTTGGCTGCAAGGCGAACCCAAACTTAAGGCTGCTGGCTGTACTAGCAAAAAAGAGACAGGGATAATCACCAAAACTGTAAAACGTAAAAAGAAAAAGCGTAAAAAAGACCCTTGATTCAAACAGGAAGACTTATCAAGCGGGGGGGAAAAAATAAAAGAAAAAAGATGGTGAGCCACACGGCACTACTACGTCAGAAACAACGTTAGAAAGATGCTGCCATTATGTTCAGACATCGCGACAAGAATACGGAAGGGAATATGACAGGAGTGTGGGAAGGGTTACACTAAGGAAATGCCTAATTCGGTAAATTAGTGCTTCAATACCTGGACGTAAGGATTAAGACAGACCCTAGCGCCTCACCATCAGGTTGTCAGGCTTGAGATCTCGGTGCAGGATGCGGGGCTTTAGCGAGTGCAGGTACTGCATCCCTAGAGCGATGTCGAGCGCGTAGCTGAGCAGCTGCTTCTTGGTGGGCGAGAAGACTGGGGTGAAGAAGGAAAAGAAGGGAAAGGAGTACCGGCGGAACCAAAAAGAGAGAGATTGTTAGAATACGATAGTTGAGCAGCTGTTTCTTGGCAGGTGAGACAACTGCGGGGAAGAAGGATGGGGGTGCACAAGAGGCAGAAACATGATACGCAATAGGGACAATGACAGAATTTAGTGCAACAGGGCTTGAGCACCTGCCTCTTATTTGGGGAGAATGGAGCGGTGGAGGGCGGTGGAGGGCAGGGGAGGGCAGCGCAGCGCAGTGCAGTGCAGTGCAGTGCAGTGCAGTGCAGTGCAGTGCAGTGCAGTGCAGTGCAGTGCAGTGCAGTGCAGTGCAGTGCAGTGCAGTGCAGTGCAGTGCAGTGCAGTGCAGTGCAGTGCAGTGCAGTGCAGTGCAGTGCAGTGCAGTGCAGTGCAGTGCAGTGCAGTGCAGTGGAGGGAATGAGACGACACCCAGATTGTTCTAGCTTTTGTTAAGTAACACAAGCTTAGCAGGTGCACCTTGTTGGGAAGAATAGCAGGGGCAGGGGAGACCAACCACGAAAATCCAGAAATAAAGGGTTGTCGGATAACATGGCTCAGCAGCTGCTTCTTTGAGCAGGGAAACAATAAGGGAGATGATTATGGCGGGGTGCTGAAGGGACATGAGAACCTCATCATCGAGGAGCAGTCAGGGTTCGGTACATCACAGGGATAAGCAGCTGCTTCCACATGACACATCCACACTAGAACACAGCCGTAGTAGAAGAGAGTTGAATCAAGCTGCTTCTTAGTCGGAGCTATGCACACTGCGGGTGCAGCTGTGTCTCGAGAGCAGACAGGAAGGAAGCATCTCAGGGAAGAACTAAACACAAGTAGATAAATCTAAGTGATAAGCAAAGGAAGTGATAATCAGAAGTGGCAGCACGGGTAGCCACACCCACGCAGAGGATTAACGTAACAATAGGCAGGCATGAAACATCACATTAGGTCTGGTAC
>RPFO01000080.1:1315419-1322919 GCA_009746045.1 Mesostigma viride | reverse complement strand
TTGTGGATGAGGGTTGTGGATGAGGGTTGTGGATGAGGGTTGTGGATGAGGGTTGTGGATGAGGGTTGTGGATGAGGGTTGTGAATGAGGGTTGTGGATGAGGGTTGTGAATGAGGGTTGTGGATGAGGGTTGTGGATGAGGGTTGTGGATGAGGGTTGTGGATGAGGGTTGTGGATGAGGGGACCGTAAGCGAGGGAATGGTCACCAGGGATGCCATCATGCCCTGCTATACGACCCGAGTGCTTCCAACTAGGGCCTATATGCCCCATTTTGGGCCCTGCCTGCTCTTTATTAGGACTAGGGGCGGCATTAGGAATGGGGACCAAGTCTCCAGATTAAGTAAATGAGTATGAAGGAGACAACCAGCGCAGGCCAGAAATCGGGAGAATCCGGACCATGGTAGCTCGAGCCTGCCGTTATCTTGTCCGCGTGTCCGAGTCGTTCAGGATGATGAATATGAATGGTGATGGAAATGTGTAGCCTTGTGCATTGAAATTATGGCTGGCTTACGTGTAGAGCGACTAGATGACCTAGACGGTGGGGCCGGAAACAGCTTGCTTGATCACGGCGTGTGTTTCGAGCCTAACTGGCCGGGAGTGTCTAGTGGTGAGCACCATTGCTGCGAAGTAAAGTGAGCACCAGTGCTGCGAAGTAAATGAGTATTATCTAGGAGTTTCAGTAAGTCTTATACAGGAGATCAAGTAAACGAGTATTATGTAGGAGTTTTAAAAAGTCTTATACAGGAGATAAGTAAATGAGTATTATATAGGAGTCATGGGTACTACAGTATACTAGTATAGTAGTATGACAGTATACTAGTATGGTAGTATTATGACTTTTACTGGTATAGTAGTATTATGACAGTAAACTAGTATAGTAGTAAGAGTATTATGACAGTATACTAGTATAGTAGTAAGAGTATTATGACAGTATGCTAGTATAGTAGTAAGAGTATTATTACAGTATACTAGTATAGTAGTATTATGACAGTATACTAGTATAGTAAGAGTATTATGACAGTATACTAGTATAGTAGTATAATGACAGTATACTAGTATAGTAATAAGAGTACTATGACAGTATACTAGTCTAGTAGTAAGAGTATTATGACAGTATACTAGTCTAGTAGTAAGAGTATTATGACAGTATACTAGTATAGTAGTAGGAGTATTATGACAGTATAGTAGTATAGTAGTAAGAGTATTATGACAGTGTCCGGTAGAGTCTTGCCTTTTCGGTGCACCTGGCGTGATTCTCCCGCATTCCACGTTTTCGCAACCCAGCCCCCTTTCTTTTCATTAGGGACTGCTTCGTGTTGTCCAATATGTATTCATTGATCTGGTAGTAGTATATACCCCTCCCACTGGTTTCGGCCGTGACAAGCCAGGCGCGCAACCACTACCACTTCACAAGGCAGTCCTGTTTTTATAGTAGATTTCTAGACAACCACACGAATACTAATGCATTCCGAGCATCCCACCCGAACACCCTACCACTTCGCAAGGCAGTCCTGTTTTTCTAGTAGATTTCTAGACAACCACACAAATTTCTCATGCATTCCGAACATCCTACCGATTTGTGAGGGCCCCTGTAATTTGGATGCCGTGTACCTTGCACTCTGACACGTGCGTGCTGTGTGGGACTCTTGCCATCACAACACAGGACTTTAGCCAGGTGCGAGCTGCCCCACCCCATGACAGGACCTGCTAAATTTAGCCGTGCGAAATGTATCTATGTGTGGCACAGTCACAAATTAGCTTGAGTGTGAGTGTGCCCTCATAACGGCAACAAGGAAGGAAAGAGTGTTGAAGCATCGCAGCCATAACGAAGGTGCAGTTGGCATGGCAGCTTAACCCATTTGGCTCATACACCAAAATGTGCCCACTTTTGACACATCTCCCCACGTGCCCCTATGGCGACGTTTACCCTCTGCTTGACTGGCAAATAGGTTGAATGTAAACCAATATGGCAAATAGTACCCACTTTTGACACATCTCCCCACGTGCCCCTCGCGAGGAATGCCGTGATTTCGACCTCGTTGGGGTTGATTGTACTCCGCGGGTCTGCTCACGTACGACGTGGAGCACAGCACGGCCAGCAAATGCAACGGTAACGGTGGGCCCACCCACACACGCACGTCATTGAACTGTCAGCTTCAACTACCGCTTGGTTTCAAGAGGACAGAATCCGATGACAGGCAATTTCATGGCACGTTGTAGTTTGTAGCTAGGATTACGAGTCATACTGACAAAATGCAGGCATTCTACGACAGTTGGCATCACATGGTGTCGAAGGTCGGCAAAGGAAAATGGCGGCGTTGTTGAAGATTAACACAATGCTCCGAAGCCAAAAATCCCGAACAACTTACCGATATTTCGAAAAGCCTCTGTGGTTCTTTCTACTAAGGGTACGGGGGAAGTCGCCTCGGAACCGCCAATGCAATGGGCATCGATATCAAACGTGATGCTGTCCACGTCAGACATTGGTGTGTTCCCTGATGCCATAGCGTCCTCATCTGGCGAAGCGGCGTCTGGAGTGCCTGAATCCGGGGCCAACTGGGGTCTACCGTCTGCATCAACTACCTTCTCAGCAGGCGGCATTGCCGTAGCTCAGCAATTGAGGATAGTCTAACAAAGTAAGTCGGCGTGGCACGCATTAACGATTGGCCTCAATTCCCCACCGCCCCTCCTCGAGCATACCTCCCAATGCTCCGCTTGAGGCATGTTTACATGGGGCAATTATCCACTAATAACTTTGCCTAGCCGACGTATCCATTAATGCGCAATGCACGGAAAAGCGATCAAGGCATCTCAATCACCGCCCACGCCCGTAGTGACTTCACGCACTGCCCGTAGGTGTTTCGTCCTGCAGGTTGGAGGTGCCCTTTGAGAATTCTGAAGAGCGAAGGCAAGGAAAGGCAAGGAAAAGTTGGTTATGAAAATAAGAAAGCAAGCTGCCAAGTAAGTAGGATACCGTTAAGGCCACCCGATGACCGGGCCGGAGATGCGGGGCCGTCAATGTTATGCGGTATCTACTCCATTCCTGGATAGAAGCAACTTGGGAACGTGACGCATGAATCGTTCTCTTGACGGGTTGGGGTCTTGGGGATCCCGCTGACAAGTGAACGTACCACAATATAAGCCGGGATCTCACCAGCTGGCGCCGTTTGAGAACATGCTGACAAAGAGTCACGAACTCCACGAATGCCGTGGGCGAAACTCGCCGTTGACGTATTCTGGCCCATCAAGTTTGGCAGGCTTGTACAGCCTGTACGGTAGTTTATCGGCAGTTTGATAGGTTGCTGCCCGTCGTCTTTTGTATACCAGGAGAATGCCCAGGGGTACAAGTTTTCCGGCCGACGCGACGGCGCTGCTGGATACGGCCTACAGTAGGGTGCATAGGGTTGCATTAGTGTCACCCTTGTGGCCTGTGAACCATCCATGCTCATGCCTATACTGTACTGTACAGTACACCCTCCGCATTGGAAGTTTGTTATTATGGGTCAATTTTTGCCGTATTTGCATTACGAATAACCCTGGATTGTTTGTTGGGGAGCCAGTTAGAGTCCCGGGTTTTTATTATTTAATTAAAACCTTTTGTTTGTTTGTTTGTCCTACAGCCGTTCAAGGCACATGGGTACTTATTTAATTAATAAATTTCTTTTGTTTGTTTGGTAGATATCGTACACGCCGTCCCCAATTCGGCCGGCAATCCGGCCCGGCGGCCCCCCTTCGGCGGCCATACAGTAGGCTAGAGTCAGTGGAGGTCAGTGATACCCAGAGCCCACATGAGTTAATTAATTAATTTTGTTTGTTTGTTTGTTGAGTCCAGTCCTCAGCCCCCGGAGTTAATTAATTAATTTTCTTTTGTTTTTTTTATGGTTTTCAGCCAGAACATTTTCCAGAAGCTAATTATTTAGTTAGAACTTCCAATGCGGGCGGTGTAGGGGGCTTCATATGCTTACTGTATTGCTTAGGGCCCGTGGCCACCGGCAGATAATATTTTCTAAGCAAATTCCCGCGAGTCTCCGCTGCCAAGCTGCGAAGGAAATAATTAGCCCGATCGACTGCCGCTGCCCGACTGCGCTGGTCAGATTCGCCATGGCGGCTTCGGCAATTATTCCGCCGCAGCTGCTGGCCCCATCTATTGTTAAAATCTGCGTGCTTACGTCCCAGAATCATGCCGGAGTGAAATTACGGAGTACATGGCTAAAAGGACATCCAAATGGCACCGTTACGTTACCTCGGCGACAAGCGGGCGCCCTGGTTCTGACGGCGCCGCGATATGTGGCGACAGCATCCACTACTGGTGAATCGGAAACGCCTACTACCACAAAGAAGAAACGCACGCGTAAGAGGAAACCAAAGCAGCCGAAGGATGGGAAGGAAGCCGCCCAGGTCGACCTGAAAGACGAGGAGGACGGGCCTGTGCTGGTCTCGTTGCCCTCCGATGATGAATTCCTTATCAATGTGGATAAGCTGCCTGCAGGCCACAGGAGTGGTACGCTGTTGCACTTTTCATGGTCATCGCGGGTATTTACCGAAGCAACTAAATGAAGCCTTTTGTAGACGCCGTTTATAAAAGCCAATGTTCGCTCTCAGCATTTCTGGACGCCGCTGAGTCCTGGGTGCCGCATGCCGTAGCGTGAAGGGTCAAACGCTGGCATATGAGCGTATGTGGAACAGCCCGGCTATTCTTATTGCATGCATCATCACCCTCTTACCCCATTTCCTTGAACAAATGCTTAATTTCCGGCTTTCCTGACTTGCCCACTTGACCATATTCTGGTTTACTTTTCGAGGTACCTAAGGCCTTTGGCGTTGCCCATCCTCCTTCTTCCATTTAAATACCCTCCTGATGCCTGGCACTGATCCTGCAGCATTCTATATTCATATCTGCTTCTTCTGCGCATCCTAACTTCCATCACCTCCTGGTTTTGCTCCCCCATGTGGGGTTTGGCTTGTTCAAAAATGATGTGATTCCACCAAACGCGCCCCTCACCCAGGCTATGTATCGCTGATCGGCCGGCCCAACGCGGGCAAGAGCACGCTCCTCAACCGGCTGGTGGGCCAGAAGCTGTCTATCGTCACCCCAAAGCCCCAGACGACTCGCCACCGCATCCTGGGCATCCGCACGGACGATGACTCCCAGGTGGGTCTAGATCCTAGCGAACCGACCCCCCAATGCCCTGGGGGGTCACCCTCGCGGAGCCTCGGTGCAACAGGTTGGGTTGGTGTCGTGGTTTCTTTATAGACCTGGGCACACGCACGGAGGACGACCCGCGGGTGGCTATTTTGACACCAAACGGCGTGCGGTAGCAGTATGCAGCTAGCTTTGTTTTATATCCAGAGCATCTCACGGTAATTATATCTGGGGATGAGCACGGAGGAGGGTTCCCACGTGAGTCGTATCTGTAGAGTTGGAGAGGTTTTATGGGATTTATTTTATTTTATTTTATTTTATTTTATTTTATTTTATTTTATGTCTATCTATCTACCCAGGACTAACATGACAGGTCTGTCTATCTACCTAGGACAGGTGCTTAATCTACCCAGGAAAAGGCCTCGATTGAGGCCTTTTTGTACAGTGGGTGTTCATCTGAATACCTGGAAAAGCCAAACTTGGCCGCTGGTGGCAGCCGTACATCCATTCATCGGAGTCGGCGTCATGAACAGTGCTTTGACCTGATCATCGCACCGATGAGGACTCGCAGGTGGCTTGGTTTGTCAGCTGGGGGGAAGAAGTCATCTGCTCTCCTCTTTCCCCTGCTTCCTCTTCCCTCTCTCTAGTAGTTCCCCCCCCCCCCCCCCCCGCTCTCTCTCTCTCTCTCTCTCTCTCTCTCTCTCTCTCTCTCTCTCTCTCTCTCTCTCTCTCTCTCTCTCTCTCTCTCTCTCTCTCGGTACACAGACCACGCACCCACTCTGGTATCCTAAGCCTAGCATCCCCGTGCTCCTTCCTTCACTCCCTAGCCCCCTCGCACGCGCGCACCCAGAATGGTTAGAACTTGTGGGATTAGAAGCACGCGAAGGTTGGAATTCTTACTGCTATGAGTTTCCAGCACACTCGCGCGTTCCGTTCATCCCTTTCCTTGCAGCATTGTCCCAGTCTCACACGCTATGTTTACCACGCATGTGCCGGCCCCCGATTGCTTCGCAAGACAAACCGGATAAGACTTGGCTTTCAATCAGGTTGCACCCGTTCACGCAGCGACCGCTTGACGCGCCCACTTTTTGAACCCAGGTAACGCTCCACAACCAACCTACCAGTCACCTGGTGAAACCTTTTTTTTTTTCAGGTTTCGCATGATTTAAAAGCACTTTTGTGCATTTTTTGTATCTGCAAGTGCCGGGTCTTCGCGATGGACTACCCACTACACGCATGCCTAACCATGCAGTGCCAAAGGTGGAATTCACTAATCCACTGCACCCGCCTCTCGAATTGCTGCCTCACCCTCATTGTCATTATTATACTGCTATATTTTATTTTACTACACTTCCTTCTCATCCTCAGCTCATCAGCATGATGGACACGCCCTTCCGCGTGCTCGACCAAACTATATACCTCACCACGTCTCAAGTCCCCTGCCCCGACCCCTCTGAACTGTGATTCTTACCCAAACCACGCCAGGTCAAGATCATGGAGTTGCCGAGCCACCGGCATAACTGAACAGCACTGTGAAACCGACTTCACTGCCCCCAACATTTGCCCAATCCAACCCCCATCCCATGGAACTTCCCCCGCCTTGCTGCTTCGTCCTCGTTGTTTCCACGCTCCTGCGCCAGGTCATCATCATGGACACGCCCGGCCGCGTTTTCGACGAGCGCACCAAGCTCGAGGCGTGGATGATGCAAGCGGTCGAGTCCGCCGTCGCAAACTCGGATGCCGTCCTTCTCATCTTCGACGTGACCCTCGACTCGCCCGAGGACGTCGCCGCCATCCTGCCCAGCCTCGCCGGGAAGATCCCAGGGCTGGGCGACGCCTCCACCACCGCCAGGGATGCCCCAGGGGGCGGGGCAGCGGATGGGGAAGGCGCAGCAGAGCTCGCGGAAGGGCTGGCGAGCGACCCGAGTCGGGACGAGGAAGGAAATGATGCCATGGCGGCATCGCCTGTACTAGTTGATGGAGCCACGGCAGCAGGTATCGGCGGCAAGGAGGAGGGAGGGGCGGGGGTGATGGGTCAGAGACGGGCAGGGGTGGATGGTGGAAATGAGGACAGGGAGGAGGAGGAGGAGGAAGGGGAAGCGGAAGGAGAGGCGTCGTCGTCTGTCCCGGACGTCATGATCGTGCTCAACAAGGTGGACTTGCTGGACGAGCCGCAGCTGCAGCAGCTGCTGGAGGTGAGTGGCAAGCGGCAAAACTATTATGGATCCCGTAACTTGGTTACAACTACCATGGAGGATGGCATCATTGTAGCTGCAGCAGGTGGAGGTGGGTGGCGGATGACAGCATAGAATCTGATTGTAGCTATAGTAGTTGGCCCTGTATTTAGCCAGTATGCG